>JABFPK010002237.1:0-10418 GCA_022817445.1 Habroteleia sp. ZL-2020
CCCCCAATATCGCAAATACAAAAAATAAGGTCATAATAATTTTGGACTAATTATGGACTAATTTTGGGATTTTGGGATATGCATTAGAAAATTGCATTCAAAGAGCAAAATGTAGACAAAAATTTATTTTCGAAAATTGTGTTTTGGGTGCATATATAAGTTTCTGAGTAATCCCCAACCTATATTATGATATTTATTTTAAAAATTGACTTCATTCTAAACAGTTGTAAAATGATTGAAAAATAATATTGAAAAATGAGAAATTTTTAAACAAAAGATCTAGTTTCGTGCTAATATTTTTTTCTATTGTTTACATCATTATCAGTATCTCACAGAAATTTAAATTCTGCGTCAGAACTATATATATTCTCTTTTATAAGGAGAATTTAGAATATCTTTTCTATTAAACAGTTATATAATTATCCCCTATTTCAAAAAATGCAATGACATTCCTTTTCGCAACCAATTTTTAAGATATCTCTTTATTCTTAAGAGACATCAATATGTAAATTTAAAAATTTTAAAAACTCTTACCAAAATAAATACCATGTTCCTTTTCTTTGCATATTCTGTGTGATCGAATTCATATCGTATTATGTTCTTAAAAAATTCAATAAGCAACCATATAATTATATAATTATTAAAAAACTTAAATACATAAATTATTTGAGGCAATAAGGAAAAAGGATTAATGGCATTTTATATATTTTCAAGAAAAACTTATTTCAAGTTTGGAAATTATGATTTTGCATAAATAATATTTCAGTCTTAATGTATTGGTATAAGTAAAATATATGTCTGAAATATATAATTAAATTTAAATTTTTATATATAAAAGTAAACGATGATTTGTCAGTTATTGCCTTTATTTAATATTTTATAAATGAATTCACATTCAAATAATTGTACACTTAGAAAATTCCTTTTAACACAAAATTAATTTATTCAATTTGGTAAACATTAAAAAAAACACGGAATATATAAACATGAAAAATACATAAAGTCTAGGTCATTCGTTTCATTTTTGTTTACTCCTTACCTTTATATATTTGTTATTTTCTTTTATTATCGTATAAAAAAATCATTTCGCGCCAAAAATCAATTTCTAAACATATAGCTTTTTTTCGAAAGAATTTAAATTATTTCATTATTTTTAGACAAACTTTTGAACTACCTGTAAAGTAACAAACAAAACTTATTTTAAAGCATATCGTTTCAGACATGTGAAAGTACAAGACATCGCCAAGGATACCAAATCTGTTATCTTCATTTAGACTAAAAAAGGGGGATTTGTTTACTAATTCCTCATTGCCTCATATATACACAAACACAAATGTATATCTATAATATATCCACTAATATAAAAACTAGCTATTAAGAAAGCCAAGAAATCTATAATGAAAACTATTTCCATATCATATTAAAGCGCAATTCATTTTAACGGAAAATGTCAACTCTATTATCACTGAGTTAGTGTTTTCACAATTTATGTTACTTAAATATATATAACTTACATAAAAAAATGCCTATATACTTTTATGCATTATGAAAATTTATTTATTAATCTATATAAATTTTCTAGTGAATTTGTTGCTTATTTCGCGAATAAAAGTTCGAGAGTTTTTCATGAATTTTATGCAAATTCTATTTTAAAAATTAAAATTTATCGATCCTTAATATATGCCCGCGTAGACAAAGCTGATAAGAGAGTTATTTTTTATAAATTAATTAAATTAGGTTACAGTGACTGAAAAACGTTAATCTAATCTACTAATATTTAATAAGATTTCATATAGATTTCACAATATTGAAAGCAATATTTGCTTACCTCACATAGACGAATAATTTGTATCCAGCTATTTACTTGGTTGATGTTATTAACATTCCTAAAGCTTTGATGTATATTTCTAAAATCGAAACAAGTTGGTAGGGTCTGCCTGTATTCAGGGTAATGCATTTTCATACAATACGATAAATTATCCTGCAAACAACTTTCTCATTAGTTGAAATAATACGTTTATAAAAATGAAAACGACAAAAATATACTACTAATGATCTTTCTCTGACATCTTACAATTAAAAAAAATATTAGTTCATAACGAGCACAGTTTCCATTAACAACACAAAAAAATTTTTATAAAATATTTCTTATTGCTTTAAATTTATAAAAAATATTTTAAAACATATTATTTTTAATAATATTATATAATAAAATAAAAATGAGGATATTGTTTCACATTAAAATTATAAAATAATTTTACATTTAGGTAACATTAACTACTAAATATATAAATAAAATTTATAAATAAATATTAACGAAATATTATAATATTGCTAAACTCACGTGGTAAAAATTGTATTGCCCATTGAATATCACACTTTTTTCAATATGAGTCAATCCCTGCAAGTTAAATTAATTAATTAATTTATTTTATTTATTTATTTTATTTTATTTATTCGTATGAAACAATAAACAAATTTTACAAAAAAATACTTACATCAACAATTGAAAACAGAAGGAAAAATGCAATTTCTTTCATCATTTTCCTATTGAGAAAGAGAGAAAGAGATTTTCTAAATTATTTATTCTAAATTTATCAACTGATTTGACCTACTAATTATAATTGCATTGTAACATTATAAATTAAATATATTAGACTTTTTATTTTTCATGAATTGAATATTAAGTAATAGTTAAACAAATATGTAACAGGGAATACAAGAGTGCACATGTGATTATGCAATTTTTAAAGAACATATTATTTGTAATTGAAAAAGAATGGTGTTTTTCCATTTAAAAATATAATTTTATAGTTACAAACTATTGACATACTCGACAGATATACTGGGGGTAACGACCGATGTGTTATAATTTTTCCAAATAGCACTACTTTTATCGTTGTAAACGCCTCTGTCTAACGTGTCGTGATTCGGAAGAACGTCCTTTTAGTACGCATAATTGCGTCTAGACCTGCGTTGTAGATGCGTTCCACAAAAACAACAACACCTCGATCCCTACTACTTCAAGTGCTGGCACTCGACGTTTCTTGTTACCATCTTGGACGCCACAAACAAACAAACAACAGCTATTTTAACCGTTAAAGTTTTGTTAATCACATGACGCTTGAAAAACATTAGGATTATTATTTGCCACGTTTCGACACTCTGATATCGGTGAAAAAACGTCAGTTCGGTAATTTATTAGATTATTGAATCTTGGAGCTATTAATGTAAAGTTTAATTTTAAAAATAATTTACTCCAAAAGTAAAATATTTTTAATATGTAGAAAACAACAGATTATTTTGATTGCGCGAAAATTAATATTGTCATATATTATTAAATAAAATACAAGTTTATAATTTATATTAAATATAATTTTGTTTACTATTTTATTTGTATTAATTTAAGAACAAAAATGTGAATCATGTATTACTTTCTTTAATTAATGTTGTTAACAAAAATAGAGACGATATTTTTTTCAATAATGCAACTGCATAATGGCAGTTGAAACTCCAATTACCGAATTTTCGTGAAATCGAGAAACCGTTTGATTCGGCTGAGCTGGAAGGAATTCTGAATGAAACTGAAATGGTGAACTAATCACGTCTGGGTTCTGGGGCTGAAGAAAAATTAGTTCCGAAAAGATTTGTTAAGCTGGAGGGGCAAAGTAAACATAAATTGCAGCGCGCATGCGCGGGAAAACTACTGTGAGAAGTGATATTGAATTTTGATAGGATATCAATGATTTCATAATTACTGTTTTTTGTTTTTATCATTATATTAATAAACAGCTGGTGTTTGGTTTTAATTAAAAAAATTAAAATACAATTGAAAACGATTAAAAGGAGAAATAATTTTGAAGTATAATTAGTAAAATTGATATCAAATAGAATTATATTGGAATGAATGAGATATAATAACTCTATTAAAGAATAACTGAAAAATTGTTTCACAAAATTCACCATATACTTTAATTAGCGTGATTAAATTAACAGCGCATTGAATAAAAACCTTATTTTGATATTGCAGTTTGAATTCTGTTTTATTATTAAATTAAATTTCTCTTTCATTCCGACGTCAAATAAAGAGCAGCTTGAAAGATGTCGGATTTAAAATATTTACCTGTCGTTTGACATAAATTAGTTTCTTTCCACAAGGCCACATGACATTTAATATAATGATATATTTATGCTATATCAATATCATTTATTATTTCCGACATTGTCTATTTCTGCATACTTCTTTGCTAAACATATTTTGATCAGAACTTTCTTCTTTAATATATTTTTTAATTACATTCTTCATTTCCTTCTACCATTTATTTAATTTATAATGATTTTCAGATGTTTTATAACAATTATTCGATTTCTTCAAAAGTTGAAATAATAAATTCTTTTTTTTTAATTAAATAAGAACAGAGATTTTGATGATTGATTTAAGAAATATTTACATTTTATTTATAAACAAAATTTGAAATTTAAATTTTGCGCGTAAAAAGAAAGGGGCGCAAGTGATCGATAGAAAGTCGGTTAAAATTGGGAAAAACATTTTTTTTTGTTTTGCTGATCGGAGACAAATTTCAAGGAGAATAAACATTTGCAACGATTTTCATGCATCGAGTTTGGGGAAAAATTAATTTTTTAATTAAATATAATAATTTCAATCAAGCAATTTGTATTTAAGAGGAGATTTTCAAATCGATGGGAGGTTATTTTACTAAGAAGAAATTATAAATATTTAAAAAGTAAGGTTATCTTTTTATATATATAATTATGATGCACGTGCTAAAAGATATTGAAAATGAGTACATTATACATTATAAATTATTTTCAAGTTTATTATAAATATATAACAATACAATGATAACAAATATTAAGATTAACTATGTTACATGATGTTACTTTTGTGCAACTTGCAACAGGATCTCATTTTTGCTCCAAAATATAGGTTTAAGTTATAATAAAAGATAGTAATTTCTAAAAATAATTATCGAAATTGTAAGAATATTTTATATTACAATAAAAATTCACGATTTGAGGTTTTTAAATATTTAGATAGAAAAATGTTTAACGATATTATTATTTTAACTCGCAAATAAACAGATAAATGACTAACGCTCTCCAGCAAAATGACATTATTAAAATATTTATTTATTGAAAATTGACAGTATTGAAATAATTGTTTATTAATTTTCAATTATACAAGCATATAAATGAACAACCAAACTACTTCGTTATTCAAATAACTTTTAATAATAACATCGAACAAATGTTAAAAATTTATACTTTTTTAAATTAATTTTTAAACATTATTACCAAATAAAATATATGAAAAATAATAATGAAATGTATTTGCAAAAATTAGAAATATTTATATCATTTATCTTCTCTAGACTTCTAATTCTATTTATAAAAAAAATTATTTCATCGGTATTTCCACTCAAAAATTTATATTTCTTATTGTTAAACATAATTATCTAAAAAAACAATCACAAAAAAGAAATTGAACAAAAAGGGGATTCTGTAGCAAAATATAATAATAAACGAAGTAATTTAAAATAATTGGCCTTGGCCAACGAATTTAACAACTATATATTACTAATTAAATTACCATATTGTGACTAATTTGGATTAAAAAACTTTGTAAATTTTCTATACACAAATTTTAGTTACTCAAAAAATTGCCTCGTTGTGATATAACTATAATATTCGATCTTCATTTCGACGTATAAATTAATTTGCTTGTTAATTAACGAGTTCTCGCAAATTCCCAAGTAATTCGCTGTCAATTTTTAAATGCGAAACCTGAAAGAAAAAGGTCTGTTAAATGTTGATTAATTAGGAAGTCAATAATTAATACAAATTCTCATCAAATTATTTGGATTACTGCAGACAGAATATTTACCAAAAGTCGAGTATTTGTTGTTTATAATTGCTCGTTTCCTGAATGTTCTTCTCATTTGAAATCTGCAAATTTAAGTCAATAAATTGTGAAGTTAAAGAAAAGATCAAATTGCCCAGAGAAAATTACAATTTTTTCATTTCTTACCACCAATTCTGAAATTAAGACGTCCAGATATTGCTTTTCATTGGGATGAATCTGAAAAATAAACAAAATTTTCAAAAAAATAAATAAAAATATTAATTTTAGTTTTTTAATTAATGAAAATTGCTTTTATTTACAGATTTGTCTATGTATTCCGATCTTTCGTCGTAAAGGGCATTTACTTTTTTCAAATTTATTTTCATCAGATCCTGAAAGTATAAATAGATAGATTTAATTGTCAGAAGTAAATGACATTAATATGGATTAATTTTATGAAATTTACCAAGATGTAGTCATGCATTGAGAGAAAGTCTTCGATATTACTGCCATGGTATTGAATATTCTGAAAAAATTTGGAGAACGAAAAATTCGATAAAAGCTATATATATTTATCGCTATATATTCACTTAAACTATATATTTTTAATCAAATAACCTAGAACCATATGATCTATATATAATTTAGGTATTTATACAGTATATATATCTATATATATCTATTTATTTATTAAGGTGAAACATATAATATGCTGCTGCGAAGCCAGAATGGGCCAAGCTTATCCTTTTACCAATTTTGCATTAATAAAATATTAATAAAAAATTAAGCTCATTTTTTGTGAATTCATTTTTATTTTATAATAACAATTATTTCATTAATGTTTAAGCTTTTGTATTTATTTTACAGTTCAAAATGAAATATAAAAAGATATTGTATCGTGCGTTTCTGAATTGAAAATTATAATCTTGGATTATCGATTCGAAAACGCCTGACAAAGAATCTCAATATACCAAAATTATTTTAAATAGTAAAATCAAAATCTAAAGTTTATATATTAATGACAGAGAATCATTTAAAATAAAATGCAGCAAATACTTTACTAATGCAAATATTGTTACAAACTTGGGCCAGGTTCCTGCGTAGACAAAATAAGTTTGGCAAAAATCTGGTAAAGTCTGGCCGAGTCTGGCTCAGGATCGAATTCCAGACTTTTCTTTTTTGCACGGTGGTCTGGCCGTCCATACTCCTGCCAGACTACCAAAGTCTGGCGATCCATATTCCTGTCAGATTACTAAAGTCTGACATACCATTTTTCACCTTACGTTAAATTTTGAACACAAGTCTGGCGATTCAGACTTTATTAGTCTGGTATACCATATTTTGTTAGTCTGGAATGAATCAGGGAAGCCAGACTTGTGTTCAATATCTAAATAAGACGAAAATTTTGTGTGCCACCCTCATTAATATGGCAGGAGTATGGGATGCCAGACTAAAGACTGTCTGGAACTCGATCATGGTCCAGACTTAGCCAGACTTTTACCAGACTTTCGCCAGACTAGTTTCTTTTACACGGGTTAATTCTATCTTAGTTTCTGTGTATTATTTCAAAAATAATTAATTTGTCTGGCAAAGGTCTAGAACAAGTCTGGCGTTTGGCAAACTGTCGCCAGATTGATTTTTCTATAATTTCATATTACGTTTATGATTTACTGTTATTATGATGATCTACTATACAACTGCATTGTAATTCAAACTGTAAGGGCTCTTATATTACTTTTCATACTCACCTGCTTTGCTATGAAGAAACACTCAATCATAACGAAATTGTGACCCAAGATCTAGGTACATGAAAAACAGAGACATGATATAAAAAGGCATAAATACGAAAAGCAAACAAGAAATTGAAGAGATAAATTTTGCAGTTGTCAACGAGGATTAGTTTATTAGGTCATTTCGTTTTTCTTTCTTTTATTTAGACTTTAGTTTCGAAACTTACATTTTCCAAGAGACGCTCCAAGTTGTAATTCATGGGTGTTATGCCATTGCTCACTGCATGCTGAAGAACACGAACCAAGTAGTAAATTTATAATGAATCAACTTGATTGGTTTCCGCATTTTAATTTTCATTATTTACATTTAACTAGCTTCGCACATATAGGTTAATTGAAACCGTATAACAAAAATCAACGTTTTCTTTCGCATTCACAATTATCCATGCAAAACTTTTATCCGGTTTCATTGGTTTTAACAACAAAATTTAAGTAAATCATAATTTAAATTAACTTACTTTTCATACATTTTTCAAAGACTCGATTAACAATTAAACATGAAATTGAATATCATTTTAAAAACGAACACATTTAACAGTTTATTTACCATTACGTAATATTTGGTCGAAACTTTGTCTTTTAATGTTACAATATTGCCAAGCTCCAGTTCAGTCTGTAATTATTTAAAAAATCATTTCAAATTAACAAGACAAAATTCATGCAAATAATTTTTAATGATAAAAACGATATGAAAGAATGTGTATATATTTTTTTATATAATTGTTTCTCAAATTACAATTACAATTCAAATTACAATTCAATAATGCACTTTTATTTTATGAGTGAGGGGTAATGAAATAAAAAACATATATGTGATAAAAATGTTTACTCAAATTTTGTTTTGCATACCCCTATTAGCTGCTGCTGCTTCATTATGTAGCCAATGCTCCGAGGATTAACGTCTTTCGTTACCAAACTCATGTATTCAGAATTATTATTTTTCCTCATATCTTCCTCTATACTTTCCCACTTTGTTCGAATATTATTTTCCTTCTAATTTATTAATTAATGAAAATCAATTTCCAAAAACAATTTAAGTTTGATCTTCTTACATGTAATTAGATTCAAGCGAATAAATAATGAAAATTATATGCAAAGTTTATTTACAAATAAACTTTGGAAAGTAAAATAAACTAATCTTTTAGATTAGATTTTATGAAATGAAGAGGTTTTCTGAATTTTAAAAATTTTGCTAGCAAAAAAAAGAATTTTGTAAAAGGGGTATAAAATTAATTTAAAGTAATTTAATTTTTATGTTATAATATATAATGCATAAAAAAATAATATTTCTTAAAACTTATAGTAAATTTCAATTTTATAAAATTTCTCTTAAAATTGTAAAACGTTCTTTTAACATTATAAATTTTTAGCTACACAAAATTTAATGCTAAACCGCGCGTGCGTGTATGTTTCGATAAAGATTTATTTCTAAAATAATTTTACAACAATTGCATTTCACATTATAATCCTTTAAAAAGAATATATATTTTCCATTTTATAAAAGTTATAAAAAATAAAATATTCCTTTAATATCATAAAAATCCATAAAGTATTGAGAAATTTAATAAAAATGAAATTAAATAAATAGTCACAAAATTAATAATGCAAAACTATTCATATAAAATAATTTCTTAACATAGTTATAATTTTTAAAATTAATAACATTTTTTAAACGTTAACAAATTTATAAAATTTAATAATAAGTAATAATTTATAACAGTAAATTAAAAATGTATTGTTTTATAAAAATTTCTCACTAATTGCAATTTTGTAAGAATGTGTAATATTTAAAATTAAAATATATTAAAAAATAAATATCAAGACAAAGTTATAAAATAAAATTTACAAATTAGTTAAAATTAATATAAAATCATATTTTAAAAAAATTCTATAAAATTATTTGTAATTGGAGAAATATAATTCAAATTTTAAATTATATATGAATTCAAGTTGCAGAATTATTTTAATTTGAATTAAAACTTTATTGAAATGAAAAATGTTACACTACTTTGTGATTAAGTTTAAAGTGAATTGAATTAAAAAAGAGTTAAATAATTCCATTACTCCTTTAAAATCAACAACAGCTATTAAGTTAAACAAACAAAAATTCATTTGTTTATAAGTAATTATGTCATATATTGGCATATTTCTGAAATTACATTAATTTACATTAGATCTTATAAGTTGATTTTTGGTTATAGTGCATTGAGCGAAAATTTTGCACGTGAATTAAACAATAAATTACACACTGCCTTGAACAATAATTAATTTTGTATTAAAACGTCAAAATAACGACGTGAAAAATTCTAGAAGTATTTAATAAAATATAAACAAATAAAAATAATAAGTTTTGACAATGCACGAAATTTCTGTTAAAAAACTTCACGATATAAATGTAAATTCAAAATTTGTTATCAAAAATGCATTTTATATATTATGAATTTTATTTATTTGATTTTTAATTTGTCTTTAAATAAACCTTTTTTTTCTACAATAATAAAATGAATGTAAATAGATTTATAAATTTAGATGGAAATTTTTACCGTGTCATCTCTATTTGAAATCTTCGTATATGATGCCTGTAAAAGAATTTTTAAATATTTTAGATTTAATTATTTATAATTATTTATCTGCTAAAATAAAACTTACCAAAACAGCTTGAGTTACAAAGATTAAAAAAATGACTTTCTCTTTCATTTTGATTAGTGATATGTCAAGTACTGGATTATTACTGAATCAGTTTAATAGTTGAGCATGCATTAAAT
>JABFPK010002239.1:0-10415 GCA_022817445.1 Habroteleia sp. ZL-2020
GTGCGTTTTAAGTTTTTATAAACGTTTACTAAATGATGCATGATACTAAAAAAACACTACAATGTTTATTAGCTTTATTACGAAAGATTAGATATAATTCTATTAGAAGATGACTGCTTTCACTTTATGTATTTAATATGATGTTTATATAGTCCGAATCTTTGGGAAATAGATAATAATAGGAATTACTTATGAATCGATTGAGTAAAGATTTCATCAGTTTCTAAAATTTACGTAACTTAGAATAATTCTGATAACCTAAAAAGGCGAAGTAAAAAAGGAAATTATATATGAAATCGAAATGTAAAAAGATATTCCTCGGTTCGAAAAGGTTGATATTATAATTTCACGTATAATTAGAGGGCCATTAATAACTTTTATTGCAGTTTTTTCGGACGTTTTGTGTTAAACAATTTTTATATTAAAATAAATTAATATGAAAAAGGAATATAAAAAAATTGAACGAAATTATAATGAATAATTTAACATCTTTATTTTTTATACAAAATGTATGAAGCATTCTTAAAAATACTAGAATAATATAAAATATTGCAAATATTAAGCAAGCAAACGCATTGAACTTTCAAAAAATATATGAAACATACAAAAAATGTAAGAACAATTTTTTTCAAAGTTATTTCTAAAATTTGTATTGTTTACATTGTGCAAAATTATGCAAAACGAAAGGGTTCAAAAAATTTAAATTACATAAACACCATACAAAAAATCTGCAAAAAAACAAGCAAAAGTTGCATAAATAATTGCACGCAAAATATTTATAAAATTTATGAAAATTAAATAAATATTAAAAAGAAACAATCGCTCAGGAGAAATTTTGTATAAGGTTTGCTAAACAAATAGCAAAAAATAGGGCACCATTGTAGGGAATGGGATACCAGTGGCGCCAATTGCAAAGTGGCATTGGCCGAAACGAAGCGGCTCGACCCGAGGAACCCGTTTGCGAATTAGCATACGCGTTATGAAATAACAGATCGGTCGCATGCATAATAAATGCGCGACAATTGTCAGTGTCAATGCGGTGGAACCGCCGAAAAAGGCCGCTGACGACTCGGCGTGTGCATCGCGTGTCGATGTCCTTCGCGCGCGGAGATGCGACGCGAGGAAGGGATCCAGATTGTGGGTCACGCCGCCACGAAACGGCACCACGGAGGGGGACCTTCTGCCTCTCTTCCGCCGGCCGCAAACTAACTGGACACGCGGATCGCACGCCAGTCTCTTTCGCCTGCAGAACCGATTCAGGTGCGCGATCGCCTTGCGTCCGAATGCGCCATCAACCTTGAGGTACCGGCCGAAATTTAACGCGCGACACGTGTCGCCTTCCCATTGGTGCGGGGATGCTGCCGAAAGTGCGACCGCGAAATTCAAATTTGGAACGAGTGCTCGCTTGCCAGTGCACGCTTTGATGGGGATTTTTTCAAGCCCAGTTCGTTTTATGGTGTCCAACAGCTGCTACCACGAGTTTGTTGTGACCTTGAAGCCTGTTTATAAATAACCGCATAAATTTTCACAAGCGAACATCACAAAATCTAATGAAATTTTGGTTTAAAATTGATTAAAAACAGACAGATTTTAGATTAGGAAATTTTGTAATTATCTTCCATTTTCTGTTCTTTCATTTTCAAGCATCACAAAATCTGATGAGATTTTGTGACGTTTGACGTAAATTATATATTTGCATTGTGTATTTGTATTTATATTTTACACGCATTTATATTTGTGAATGTAAATTAAAGTCAATTTCATATGATTGTAAACAAATATAACACTTTTTTCTGATTAAGTGATTTTAACTTTGTTATGACGATTATTCTCATATCCGACAATGTATCTGAATGTAATTGAGGCAAATACATTTGCTTGTGATTACCATTTCGTATTATATCATAAGATAATATAGACGTATATTAACATTTTTTTCTAATTTATAATTGATTCGAAAAAGTTTTTACCAGTTAATGAAAGTGAAATACAAGAATGTAATTAAATTCAAATTATTCATAATTTATTTGAAAGTAATATTGTGATACTGATTAAAACTATCCGCGTTGAAAACAGTCGGATTAAAATATTTTTTTCGTCTAATTTTGTTTCCGTGATTACATAAAATGTTTGTTTTTAATTACAGTAAATTTAAAATTATATATTAGAACACAAGTTATATTCTATGACACAATTTCGATAACATTTCATTTTCATAAATATTGTCCATATGCCGTGGTTACTTTTATTAAATTATGATTTGTATATCACATATGTTATTTTGAAAAAAAAAATATTATAAACAAGTTTTGCATTTATAATTAATTTACTTTTTTTCTAAAATATTAAAATATTGCTACTATAATTTTTATTAAGGCATATTTTGTTCATTATTCCTCAAAGACTTTCGGTTCTATTAACCTATTTGATTAATCAGTTACAATTATATATTTTATGTTTAGAATTTTTGTAAACAAGTCAACGGCGGAACCTTTCTACAGTTTGTATACATTTTTCACATTAAATTCTGATATAAAATGAGTAATAACAGTTTCTTATTTTAATTCACAAACTATTACAAAAAACGAAAGTATAATTTACAGTATATTTCACTTTTGTTACATTTTTATAACTTTTTTTACTTTTTTTTACATAAATAATCTAGTAAATTTGTCCGTTCTTCTAACATTTCAATTTTGGAAATCATTGAAAAGTGTTAATTTTGTATATGGAATGTTAAAACAGGCTTCGGCACAAAAAACCAAGGTCGGAGTTTCCGCTCGTGAAAGTTAAAAATTGAATTCTACAGCGCTCCAGAAAAGTCGATTTGGAGATCATTGAACTGGTGGTTGATGGAAAAACAGTAACATGATAAAGTGCGCCCTCGTATACTAGGCTTTGATTGTCACCGATCATGTCCACGAGCTCGCTGTTCTACAAGGAAAAATATCCTGTAAGTAACGGCCTCATGAATCATCCGATTAACCTTACTCAAGCCTATTTTTATGGTTAATTACGGGTAATCTGTCGTGATCTTCACAATGATTGATACCAATGCTACGTCGCCATTAATATCCATACAATTAAAACAACTAAATAAATGACTGAAAAACAAAAGAAATTATATACAATTTTTCATTGCTGATATAATAATATAATGAAAAAAAATAAAAACATTTTAATTTGAATTTAATAACAGGCATTGACGTTACAATTCCATTTATTATTTTTTGATTTATAATTTTAAAAAAATTCAACTTCAAAAACAATAATTAAAAAAAAAATATTGATTTTGCAAAGTTTGTTATTTGGTTTTATTGTAAAATAGTTTTAAAATCATTATATATTCCTAAATTATACTGTTTTTTAATGAAATTGGAATATTTAAAATTTAAAATTTTAAGGTTGATATTTTATTATAAAATAGTAATTTTGAAATTTTTTCATTCATTGAAATGAAATTGAAATACTTAAAATTTAAGGTTGATATTTTTTTATAAAATGGTGAATTTGAAATTTGTTTAAATTTAAATTTAAATTTTAATTTAATCGATTCAATCGATTATTACAGTTACTTTTACGTGCTGTAATTTGGTAATACACATTTTGAATTCGGAATATAGTTGTTTGCATCGCGTTTTAAACGAAATTTGATTAGAAACCACTCGGATTAAATATATTTACATCTGCTAACCTAGAAAATTGTCTCGCTATTTTCACTATCTCATCATCGCAATAAATTCGTCCTCAGTCTTGGTTTTACTTTGATAACGAACTGGGGAATATGCGACCACTTTGAAAAATCGCGCGTGATACGATAAGAACCGCGATAGGACGAGCTTTTACCGTGAATTTCGAATTTCCCTTTTTACCGCACAGATAAAGTCCGGATAATTGCAGGTCAAAAAATGCACAAATTCGAAAATTGGGAACGTCGCGACGATGCACGTTTGACGATTGGCTTGGAGAAGGGGGTTATACATTCTCGGTTTTCTCTGACACTATCTTGTCTACTTTCTACGACGAATGACATTTTTGCTTCATAATCCCAAATCGAGAAAGTGCTTTCTTTGTTTGCACTTACGCATGCGCGTGACATTGAAGACAATGCCGCACTTTTTCCCGCGTTTATTACGTCGTTCGATAGCAAGTAGTTACCTGACTTGGTTACGGAAATTGATTTTGCAGAAAACTACAAAAGTCCCTTCTTCTGAAAGTCAGAAAACGAAAATGAATGTTTAACCAATCGTGATTCATTGTTTCGGATGAAAAAAGTTTAGCGGAAGGTTTTCGCAGCGTTCAATAAGCGTTTTTTAAATTTTGGCGGGAACGGACATATTTGAATTTCCCACATCAACAAAAACGACCTTCACTTTACAACGTGGATACTGTATTCATTGTCGGTTCCCATAATTTTTTCCTTTCAACGCCGTTGGGTGCATTTAAATTGACGCGTTTAGAAAATTGGATATATGAAATTTTATGTAATAAGCTATTAAGTGCGCGTTAGCTGGAAGAGAGTTATAATAGCTAAAGCGTCAGCGTATTTTGCGATCAGCAAATAATATTACACGAATGACATAAGTCGGAGTCATGGATTCCTTGATCGTTAATCAATTTTAACCGAGAAAGTGAAGGAATCCAAAATGGGGATTTGATCGGCGCAATTTGTTCGTTACTTAACGGATGGGGTTTATATAAACGGTTACGCGAAGTATTTAAAAGTTGACCGGGGTCAGGTGACAAAGGTTACCTTGATTCACTTTTCCGCATAATGAACTTTCGTTTTGTATAAACCAATTGATTGAATAACGGTTAATTGGACGTAATAACGGTTAATTTTTTATAATTAAATTTGATGGTTTTATTTCAAAAATAAATATCTCATATAGAAAAAACAATTGCTTTAAACAAAACAAGTTTTTGCAATGAATAATTAATTTGATTTACGGAAAATTAAAATTTAAAGGTTGCAAAAAAATAATGCTATTTTTAGAAGAGTTCCAAAAATAGTCGACCGTTACTTTTATTATGCGCCAAGAGACACGATAGTGTAACTGGTTAAGTATAAAAAATCTCCGAATTATAATTTAAATTTCAATGGCCTCACACGCGTAAATACACACGCATTCAAAGTTGTTACGATTTCGTTTTAAAACGATAAATGAAACCATTTTAATGTTCCTCAAATCATTCCAGAATGATTCATTTAGCAAAACATTTAAAATTGTTTCTAAATCAATATAAATAAGAAACATTTAGAATTAATTCAAGAAAATTCCTTAAATTGGCAATGAAAATATATTCTTAAACTTCAAAAGTTAAGTAATTTGCTTTCAAGAATAGTTTATCAGAGACGGAAATTTGTGAAATGCGCAAATTTTTGGGGTCAAAGACCCCAAAGGCGCAACAAGTGATATATCTGGCACTTATTGATAGAAAGGAAACGCGCTTATGCATAAACATGAGTTGAGTACGTGGGACTGAATAAAGGTGGAGCCGCAGCATCTGTTTAATTGCAAGAGGACTAAGAAGAACGTTTCACTTTTTCGAAGAGAGGCGTTCGAAAGTAAGGGCAATTGAATAATGGGCTGTTTGCCTTGTCGAAACTGGAGCGCCCGGGACACATTTCGTACGACATTGGCATCATTTGTCGCATGAATTTTCTCGCTGGGCCACTTTGCAGCCTTAAATCCTCACCATCGTCTACATGAATTTCTTTTACTAATAAACAACTCATATTTTCAATTCGTTATTGATTATTTTCTGCCTAGCTAAACACCACTTAAGTTTCATTTAATAACTATCAAATATGCTGAGTGATGATATATATATGTAAAAAAGTACAAAGAACATAGTGTGTCATATATGTACCATGTTTGTGAGCTAATCCATATATGTAGTCATAAATGGAAATCCACAAATATATGTGTCATATATGAAGTCATATATGTGTCATATATGAAGTCATATATGTGTCATATATGAAGTCATATATGTGTCATATATGAAGTCATATATGTGTCATATATGAAGTCATATATGTGTCATATATGAAGTCATATATGTAGTCATACATGGAGTCATATAGAGTCATATATGAAGTCATATATGAAGTACATATATATGTGTCATATATGTGCCATATATGAAGTCATATATAAAGTCATATATGGAGTCATATATGTGCCATATATGAAGTCATATATAAAGTCATATATGGAGTCATATATGTGCCATATATGAAGTCATATATGTGCCATATATGAAGTCATATATGTGCCATATATGAAGTCATATATGTGCCATATATGAAGTCATATATAAAGTCATATATGGAGTCATATATGTGCCATATGTGTCATATATGTGCCAAATATGTGTCATATATGTGCCATATATGAAGTCATATATGAAGTCATATATTTGTTATATACGAAGTCATATATGTCATATATGAAACCATATATGTGTCATATACTAAGCAATATATGTGTCATATATGTAGCCATAAATGTGACGTATATAAGTATCGCGTATGTGCCACATATTTGTCATATATATGACATATATGTGCCATATATAATTCTTTGCATGGGATCCGTCCCACATCAATTACCTGAATTTGGTGCTCTCTAGTGGAGTCTTATTATTCTCCTGTAAAAGGAGACGATGATTCTCATTGGTGGCAATATGTAAAAAGAAATATGTTACAAGGTTGAAAGGTTGCCGACTTGTATTAATAAGGCGATTGTTTCATAGACTTCACACATAATTCGTCGCTATAACACTAATCTAATTAAATTGCAACACCTAATAGGTCATTAATTATGAAGTAACTGAAAACAATTTTGAACTCAATTTCTAATGTCGTAAACTATAAATGTTTGTAATTAGTTGGGGATTTCTGTTCGATTTGATTTTACTCCCACGAAATTCGATAGTTTATTTATCAAATTATCTAAAAATCATTTAGAATAATTAAATAGAAATTTAACGGTTAAATTCAAAAACAAATATATATTTTTATACATAGTACAAGATGGAGTTCTAAATAAAAAATTTTATGACGTTTTACAATTCTTGAAAAATTATTAAAATTATCTTGAATTATTAAAAATATTATCAAGACAAAGCATCATGTAATGAAGATTACGAAACAGTTGAATTTTAATTCCAATTTGTATTTTGAAATTTTTATGTTAATTACGTTATTCGTCATATCGCATCCGTCGCATTAACAATAATTATAACAAATTGCAACGCTAATACTTGCACAAACTGCAGAGCAATAAAATTAAAATCGCATAAGCTATTGCAGATCGTTAAAATTATTCTTAAACTCTTTTAAATTCGAGATGTTCTACGATGAAAGAATGTTGATTGCTTCATCTAAAAATAATCGCGCTAAAACTATTGTCATTCGCATTGCCATAATAACTGAATTTATGCGAAGGCGGATGAGGCGCGCGCACCTGTCTCTCTCTTTCCAAAGTCGCGCGGCGGCGCTGCCGTCGCAGCTACGCCTCGCAAGTCCAGGGGTTCGGCTTTTCCGCCAGCAGGTCAACATATCCTCACTTCTCACGACTATCTTTTCCTCTCGTTACATACGTGGAGGACGCGGCCATGTAGGGCTGGTACGTAATACCGCGCGTAAAGTTCAACTGGGTTCTGCTCCGCGGTGTTTTATTTGATTACATAATTATATTGGATAAGAGAGATGATTGTGAACGGACTCAGATACACACGCAATTATTTATACGTGCATATCCCGTGTCGCGAAATTATACATCTTGTGATACACTATTTTATATGTTTAAATTGTTGCGGAATGGCGTAATGCAGTTTTTTGTTACTAATAATTCCGGGGTTACGTAGTTGGAGAAATTCAAATCGAGCATATTTCATTGCAGTGCTTGATATTCTCGAATGGAATCGTATTCATCTGTAATAACTTAATATTCAGCATGTAACTCTATTTCGTTAGGCCGACAAAAAGCAATCTGCAGTTTTTTTTCTTCGCCTACTAATTTACTCAGGCAATTTTATTTTCATTGGTATAAAATTGAATATTTTCCGGTAATAACATAACATTACGTTGTTTACTACAATTTTAGTGCCAATTTTTGAATATTCGGATTTTCTCACCGTAAAATATTTTGTTAGTTAAGCTGTGTTTAGAAGGAATGCGTTGAAAGTGAAAATAGTTATCGAAGGGCGGTTTCTATGATGAATGGGGCGAGACGTAATTTTGGCGGGAAATTCAAAATTGTGTTACGAGAACGAGTAAATAATATAATTGCGCATGCATATGTATTGAGCACTTTCGATAAACCATTTTTAACGGACCAGAGAAAAAGTTTCCAGTCCCTGTACTTTATAGCCGTATCGCATTACACTTTTTGCCATAATTACAAATTTTCACACAGAACGAACGAACAAATTAATGAAGCAATACGATTTGCTCGATAAATCGTTCAATCGCCGCTAAGGCGTTGCATTACAATCCAAGCGATATTCCAAAGACAGATATTAATAATTTTCATGCTAATCGGAACATTCATTTAACGCCTGTAGCGGTATCCATCATTTTATATAATTTATTCATTGCGTTGAAAAAAAATGTAGTAAGTATATCGATGTTGATTAATAATTTGCTGCTTTATTTTGGACATATTTACCGAAACGATGCGCCATTTTTCCGCCCTGGGGTAATCGCATCCATTTTGTCAATTGTCAGCCATTTTGTCAAGAGGAAACATTATAAAAAGCACGTACGCGGCCGGTTGTCCTACATTTAATCTCCGTCATTAGCATTAAAGAATTAACACAGATGCGGCGTTTCTCTTGGAATATAACTAATTTTCATAATTGTACGCTTTAGCATACACGCTAAACTTATCATAAAATGCGATTTATCTTTTTACGCACAAAAGCAAGTGGCTTTGTTAGTATTGTAAAGGAAGAAGACAAGTTGTATATTACAAAATTTATTTGTTAGACCAAAATAAAAATTTAAAAATACTACATAAAAATGTTTTTTATTACTAAACAATGACATCGAAACTAAGGTGACGGATAATAACGAGGAAAAAGGGCTACCAACATTAAAAACTCGAACTGATAAAAAACTTCCAATGTTACTTTTACCAGATTTAAACCCTTTTCCACATTATTTCCACGTTTTCATTCCTCACTGAAACTAAAAAAAAATTTGAGTCGAATCCTTCAAACTTTTTAAAGTCTAAAGATCTAGAGAATTTGCAGACTATACAATTTAAAATATAAATAATCGTAAAGAATTAATTTTTAAAAAAAAAAAGGTTTCTCTCTAATTAACTTGAAGTTAGTCACAAGACAATTGAACCTCTGTGAACTAGAAATTGTATGATATTTATCAGAAATATTTAAATGAATCTAATTTATCTGGTGGGGATAAACTGTTTCAGGTTTTGATATTTTTTTGGTAAGTTTCATTCGGATACTAATATGTGAATATTTCTATAGTTATCGATGAAGTTAATTTCACCTACCGACAGCCCAAAGAGCCGATCTTATCTTTCAATTTTATTATGTTATCCATTAAATTTTCTCCTATTATATAAATACTTTACTACCGTCCATAGATGGTAGCTTGATTAGTATTGTTGAGTAAAAGATAAATTCAGCCTAGCTTATAAATTTGCAAAATCTTTTTTTAAAGCAAATTTATGCTTGACCTCTGGTAAGCATCAAATCCTCGACTATTGAATTCGTTGTTTTATATATTTCCAGTCTTCACACGGACAGAATTTTCTGAGAAATTTTGCATATTAGATATTAACTACGTATATATTGTTCACACTTAGCGTTCGCATTAGAAAGCTCTAATTGTGCTAATTAATGTATCTGCACTTATATCCATTTTACCATATATTAAATTTCAGAGACCATTTAAATATTGTAAACATAATTCATAAACATCTCCGGCATTTTTATGGTCGAACAGATTGAATCTCATTCAATTAACAATATAATACATCTCCCTATAAATAATATTAAATTTATGTTTAAATGTCTATTATATTCCGTGAACATGATTTATGGATATCCCCGCGTAGATTAACAGGATCGATATTTCTCGTACTCTCATTCATCATGAAATGCAGCTAACAAAGAAAGCATCCATTTTCATGTATTCCTATTAAGATTTTCAGGCAATAAATTTCGGATCTTACAATATTTCAGCGTTGGCGAAGAATTTGCAGCTCTGGAATGTTCCATTTCCCTCGCAGAAACATTTGACCTTTTCGCATCGCTGAATAATCTAAATCTAATTATCCTTTCGCGATAATTGCCAGTAACGTAATTCTCAATTGAAAAACCTGTTAGAAAAGGGATACTAAATCTTCGCGAGAAAATGTTTGGCCTAATAC
>JABFPK010002240.1:0-10414 GCA_022817445.1 Habroteleia sp. ZL-2020
CTTGTACATACAATCAATTTGAAGCATATACAATTTTTAAAATAAGATTGGAAAATGTAAACATATAACTCTTTAGGAAATTTTTATTATAACAATATTGACTGATTTTCTTAATATTGCGATATTTATCTTTGTGCGGCGTTATAGTCGATTGCCGGAAATTCTGGTTCGTCGGTTTGGAATAAAAGGATTAAACGTTGACTAAAGGTATACAAATAGAGCCTATAGCTTTGTTAAATTTTAGATTCCGATATTATAGCTTATATTACAGATTTTTAACATAGTATACAATGTATATATTTATATAATATTCTCGTTTCAACATAATATGATTACACAAGAGACGTTATAATACGTATATATATAATACTTATTTCGAAAATAAGTATCATCTTAGTAAAATGTATAGAAATTATCATACATATAGTCTTAGCAAATAATAATTATTATTTAATTAGTAAGTAAATTTAATTTAGTAAAAACTTAGTAAAAATAATTAAATGTTTATGTATATTTATTATATTATACATTATCTTTGTGAATATTTTTTCAGTAAAATTGCGCCTCGGGTTGTATGTAGCTGTGCTACATACAAATCATAAAAATAAATTTCTCTAGTAAATGTTCAACGAACATCAGATTTGTAGCCTACACATTTATAAGAGTGTATACATACAAAATTGTATGAGAAAAATATTCCATATATTATTTAAAGTTAACGTCGATATTCCGAAAAAATATATATACAGTCGGTAGGATATAACAGTTTAAAGATTGAAAACTAAATATAATAATATAGCAGTACTATGTATATATTTGAGCAAGATATTTTGCACTATTCATAAAAATATAGTTCAATTTATTACATTTCATTGTTTATAATCGTTTATTCAAGTATTATGTTTAATATTTAAATTACTCCACTTGTATTAATGTTAATTTGAAATGAAAATTTTTCGTGTACATTAAATGACACATGAATATAAATGCATGGCAAAGACGTTCAGAATTTATCAATTTATCTTGTGTTATTCCTAAAATAATCAAACATTTAGCCATGGCAGGAACAATGAAAATAACATAATCAGTATTTAAAAACGTTTCGGCTCTCGGCCCTTATCAGTACAAAATTGATCACATGTTACTATTTCGGTTTTCTAACGTGTCACGTTATAAAACCGAACTAAATGTTTGATTATGATATGTGAGAGGAACTTAGTTATACAAATTATATTCCTAAAATACTTCAATTTTTATAAAAAAAAATTATTTATAATAAAATCAACTTTCTATTTTATACCTTATTGCAATTTGAATTATATAATTATTTTATGTCCAATTTCATTTTAAAGAATATATTAAACTTTAAACTTGCTGATTTAAAAGTACGGCATAAGGCGTGATAGCCAGTATTTATAATGAAAAGGTGATTCCCGAGAAAATTATTTATTTTCACTGAATTTACATCAGTCTACATAGTTGAGAATTTCATTGTTTTTCCTTTATCAGTTAAGTTGTTGTTTAAACAGCTTCTTCTATTATCTGCGATAGAACTTCATTCAACTTAGTCATTAATATAGAATTCGCTTCCAACTTATTATCTTATTATTTTAGTGAGCGCATTTCGATTAGAAATTTGTTAATATGTCAAAGGAGAATATTAAAGAGTTCCATTGAACTCGTTTCTAATTTAATCTGCACCCTGAATCATCGTACGCCCACGCAAATGTCTGTTTGATCTGTCCCCCCGCCCTTTCTTTAACAGATTTGTTTGTAAACATTGGTTGAATACGTGCTCGATCTTTACGACTACGAACTCTAGCTTTTGATCACAAAATTCTTGCAAGAAGCAGCCGGTCGAAAAAATCGTTAGTCGGGTGTTTGTGTTGATGCCGAAGGGTGCATCATTCAGGTAGATTGACCTGGAAGGTAGACGATTCTCATGCGAGTAATCCGCGCGGGAGAATGGCGTCGGAGCGCGTGCGTATGGTGGGAGACGAGCCGGGTTAGTTCGCCGGGTCGCCGCCACGCCGTCCCGTCAGTTTGCTGCGTGTCGTTCGTTGCAAGCAAGCGTCTATTTTGTGCGACGCCGTTTTTTTCTCAATGTGCGGCATATACACCGACCGCAAATAAAAATAAACAAACAAAATTTCTTCCAAACAGTGTCACCGTGTCGCGATTGCTCGCGATACTTGAGCGACATCTACACTCAAACGTAATCACGATGTCTTGCGTCGCGCCAACCACCGATTGATTTCGACCTTCTTTCCGCTTATGTGATTCAGTTTTGTGTTTGTTTCTGTGTGTGTGTGAGTTATCAGTTGGTTATTTATTTATTTACTTCGTTGTGATTTAATCGTGTTGTTGCGATTTGCTTACATCGTTGTGATCTGTGTTCTATGAACATTTGTGTGCTCTGTTTATGTTTTTTAGGATATTTATCAAAGTTTCAAGGTTACCGGTGAGTTGCTCGGTGATTCTATTGTTTTTGTGAGTTATTAATTACGAGGAACAATGTTTTTTAGGTAGAGTTTAGTCGGGTTGTGCACGCGGAATGGAGCGAAGGATGAAGCGTCAAGACAGACGGACGAAGGAGACTGATTTTTGTTTCACATTGTCGGCGATTTTCAAACAATAAAGAAACACGAGAAAAATGAATAGAACGGTTTTACGTTTGGCTATTCTCGATCGCTACTTTGCCTTTCATGAGCCCATAAACGTTTTCGGTTGACAACAAAAACATCGAAATTGAATGAACATTTGAAGTACATCAAGTTGAGAGATTGTCCCAAACGATATCATCTTTGTTTATGTTCAGATTTGAATAAAACAATTTTAGAAAACAGTAGTCTTTTTATTTAATTGGTTCATAATTGAGTTAACGTTACCTGGGGAAAATATTTGACAAATGACTGATAGAGAATGCAGATAATTTTAAGATCATTTATCATGTATCTAATAAGAATAATATATATTTATGTTTACCTTTTAAAAACTTGTTGGAAATCATGATTGATATAACTAACATTTATTTTGAAACTTTTTAAATGAAATTGTATTTTGTCTTCTTTTTGATTGTACTTGGGGAATATTGTTTACTAATCTAAACACTTATAAAACAAAAATGTTGACTTTTGACATGAAACAATAACCTTTGTCTGACTTCTTCCTTCATCCTAAGCGATTGAATTATATAATTTTCGCGCGCTTTTTCTACAATATAATGAACGTTTTTCCTCGTGGTAAATTGTCGACAAATAGATACGTTTTGTAATAAGTAATTCTATGAAAATGAGCGCATAAAGTGTACATACGGCGTACTGCGATGGTAACTACGAGATAATTGTTCTTAGCATGTTGCTTTTTAAAAACATATTTAGCATCGGTAGCCTTGGTATAGTAAACGCTCAAGTATTCGTGTGATTTGTTCTTTTCAAACATGCTCCTTGTAGGCGTTGCATCCTACAGCTACCGAGGTTCGTTCATAATTCGATCGAAGCAGTTCACGCTTGACGTGTTTATCCGAAACTTAAACCAACTATTACCGTTTCAAAGCCACTAAGTTTAATAAATTTTATGTTGATGAAAAAAGTTTTTGTTTTCATAATGAAAAGTTAAATAATGTTTACGTAGTTAGTATATAGTATATAGTATAATAGTCGCAAGAACAAATTATAATACATTAAAATATTTGTATTAAGAAATGTATATCCAAAATTTATTGAAATGAATTTTCGCTGTCACACTTTTCAAACTTCAGTTATATTCTTTTCATTTAAATTCGACATTATTTATATTGATATGTGGTCAAAAATGGTCATATATCATTCATCAGATATCTGGACCAATATGAGAATTTAATTTAAACATTAAGAATTTTACTTCTTTCGGTGAAAAATTATGATTTTGACATAAATACATATTTTAATAAGATTTCATTAATATTTAAAACACGTGTTGATTTGTTGTATTTATATTTAATATAAGAGAGAAAACAGCATGTATCTTAAAATAAATAATTCTTTTATAATATAATATTAAAGTGTCACCAAATTTGCTAAAATTTCTCTATAAATAAATATGATCATTTTTATTATAAAAATAATAAAAATGATAACTGGTATTTTTGTATTGTTTCACAAAATTTAATAATGATTTAATAATAAGAACTTTACTATTGTAAGCGATATTTCTTTTATGCATGCAACAAATACCATATATACCTATAGATGAATATGTAGCATCTATGAAAAGGAACCATCTGTCGTAGAGCAAAATAAAAATATAAAAAACAAAAGCTAATGCCAGTTGAGTTATATTATATAAAGAATACATAGTCTATAAATTGCGTAATATAAATTATATACAAGCGATTGTTATTTAATTCATATAACAAAGTTAAGTTCTATTGGGTAATTTTTATATTATATAAAGCTTTGTGCTCGTGTATATAATCAAAACTATTATAATAATTTATGTATAACAGTATGTATACAATATTTTTAATACATAATGTAATATATAATAGAATTATAACATTTTTTTCTAATTTTGGTGATCATTTTTACAAGTAAAACTTTTTTCATTATTATTTATGGTCCAAATGTTTTTAAATGTGTTTCGATCGGTAAGTTGAACGAACCAAAAACAATAAAATGTAGAAGAAAATAAGTGAAAAATAAAAACAAGAGCAGGAATGAAATTTTCGTTGGCAAGCGAAATATCAGTCCGGTGTGCTATTTGCGCGAGTATTTTTCGATTGGTTCGTATTCCCAAGCGAGTGAGTGGTTGTCGCCGTATAGATACACCTGTTGTTGACCTGAGTTTCACGCCAGTTGCTGCAGATTATATGTCTGTTGAACGATACTCAGCTAATACACCGCTGTCGCTTTACGCGTTACATATTTACCTTACGTGACTCTTAATATACTCATTGCGTAAGATATGAAGAAGAAAAAGAGAGAAGAAAAACGATCGACCCTCGGCATCGTAACCTTAATGCGCCTGTGCATCATCAAGTCAATTTTTATCCACTTTTAAACTATCATACGGAGTTAAAAATGGCCGCATTCTATTGTGTTCGGTATTTTTTATTGGTGTACCGTATTAACATTTATACAAAGATTTATAATAAAAATAAAAAATTCGTATAATTATAATTATTATAAGTATAGGTACTTAACATTTAAATAAAAACTGCAAATTATTTAAGTAATGAATTGAATTAAAAAATAGGTGAAATAACATAAAAACAAGCAAATTTGTCGTCAGACATTAATAAATGTTAACTTGAAGCTAATTATTATAATTGATCTTCTTCTTTTCTTACACGTTTGATATAGTTAATGGAACTAGGACTGTTCACGTCCGTTTGCTAATGAAAATATTATTCAACTTCTCTAGAATAATATTGGAAAAAAAAGATATTTGTACATCTAAAATTCTTTTTTGATACATTTTAATAAAAAGTGGTATCGAATTTGTTTGTAGTTACCATCCAATACGAATTTATGCGAATCAATTTCTTTAATTCATATAATTGTTTTGATTTAATTTCAGATTCTCTTGTGAACAAACAATCATCAAAAAGTGTTCTTTAACTTTTATTTATTAATGTATGTTTCGTGAGAACTGTGTACCACGCATCAAATTTTATTTAATTTTTAACGAACCTTCACGTGCACCCTCCTTCCGTACATTTAAGTCTCCGTGCGTTCGAGTTATTTATTGGATCTCCGCATCTGTCATAAGGTTGCTTCACGAGACTGTCGCATGCAAACTTTACAGACACATAGTCTAGTTTTTCGTAATTAATAACTAAAACGACCATTGCACGATTTGTTGGCTCTTTACCGACGTATTTTATCAACTATTTCCGCGTTTCTTTATAGCCACACTTATTATTATTATTATTCCGAAATATTCCCTTAGTGGAAATTTTAATTAAAATCTCTATTTATTAATTATTTTATTGTTTAAATTTATCATTTAAAAACACAAACAGTTTCAGAAAAAAATTATTGAAGTTAAATAATGAATATAGAGTATTCTCCAATTCATAAGATTGTCGCGCTACGTGATTCAAATTATATTCAAATACATCAGGGGGAAAGCGAGTGAATACATATGAATAATACCGATATTTGAATCACTTCTATTATTTCAGAATATACACTCAAAGAAAGTTTTGTAAAAAATTTATAATACTTTATTCAAAATCGATCATAAGTAATGCCATTTGAAATTATTTATTGTAAAATACAGTAAAATTAGACTGTAATTAAAAAAAATATATTTCAGGTGTGTATAAGATCAAATTTTACTACATCATGATAAATACTTTAACGTGATATTACTTTTGACTGTTTTTCAATACGTAATATGAACAATTTTTAACAAACATTTTTCTCCCTGTTCACATTATTTAAAAATTATTATTAAAATGTATATTTAATATTTTCAGAAGATATATTTAATTATATTTTAAAATAATATGATATACCTCGTATCTATCTACATGGGTTGGGATAGTGTGGTGTAAAATTTCAAATTAGAACCTCCTTTTTCCATCGTAGACTCAGATTTTATTCAGAAAAATGATGTTACTTTTTTCTAAACCAATTTTTCATTCATAGCGCTTTTGAAAATATGAAACTTCGGTTTTATCCGTATTCCAGACAAATTCTTTTATATTATCAAGTGAAGTCTAGTAATCATTAAAAATGTTCAGACTTTTCAGGCCAAATGAGAAACACTTTGTTTGGAATTGTTAGAAATGTTTTAGTTGAAAAGGCGTATTTTCTGAGATAATAAATCAATCGATATTTTCGGCACGTCCTATATATCGTACATAACGCGCTAATTTAATAATTATTTTGCATAATAGATTTTAAAATAAAAGAAAACAGAATTATATCGTTAAACCTATTAATTATTATTTTTGCCTTCGATTTGTCGTTATATATGCGCCTTGCGATTAATCTTAAGATACAATTTATGAGATTTATCAGCGATTACAAAATGCATATAGATATAGGCCGTCCGCCCACACCTTATGATACGCACTAGCTTATGCCGTGTCGCCATTAGTAGGCCATATACCATATGGTCGCATTGTTCCCTCGCTATAAACAATCGCAACGTATATCGCACGAGCATCAAATTTGTAACCTTGTCACGGCAAGAATTGATCAAACCAACTAGAAATAATAATTCTTAATGTATAAATATACGATTGCATTATGTTACCGATTATTACTGCAGCATTATATGCATTTGTCACAATAAGAAATTATATTCCGTTTACTGCACATTGTTTTCAAATTTTTTTAGTTTATTACATATAAATGGAGAGTTAAATTTAATTATAATTGTATATGTGGTACTACTGTGGGTTAGGTTAATTTGCGCTACGCAATAGACTTGGTGGCATTTCCGCAAATGTTAGCGATTATTATGTTGACCTTTTTACTTCTTTTCCTCTTATAAATTGTCGATTTAAATTTAAATTCTTCTGGTTTCAATAATCAAATAAGATTAATTTAATTTCATTAGCGTGATTGCAATCATAATGCATACGTTTTGCAAACAAATTAATTTAAAATGTTTTTAATCAAATATTTTCGTCAAAACACCAAATATTAAATAATAACTGTATAAAATAACCGCTTTCTATTTATTAGGATTTTGCTTTTTATTTGATAGAAGATTCTAGATAGGATCGTTCATCATTTTCACGATTTCCGTTCTGTTGAGTGAACACTATTATACTCATCTAAAGCGGAATTCATCACGTCCACACGGATCATATATTAGGAATACTGCATTTTGTCTTGAGCCACAATAATGTTAGAGTTAAGATGTTTTGCATCAGTTGCATATCCGAGATCACGACAATTGGAGCATCGATCATGATACAACACTGTGCTCGAATTATGAATATTGTACTACCGGCATTTGGATTCGTCGCTGCCATGGAACAGTAGAGCCAGTTCACCCTCAACGGGGGAAACCGACCGAACCGGTGGCACCAGGGCGAGATGCAGACAGGGAGTGGGCTGACCTTGAGCGACCCCATGTGTTCTTGTTGGTTTTCATATCGTATTATATATTTTATAACGGCGCCCGTGGGTACCTTTTGAGTGAGCCTCTTAGTCGCATCTGCAATTTTATTTCATTGCGGTTATCACGTAAATTCACGTTGTCATTCATTGTATTCAATTTTTTAGAGTCTTCTTTACGAACGCTAATTACGAGGGAACATCGTTTGGTCAAAGAATTTAATTTCTATGTTGTGCCTCGAGAATGTAGCGAGAACATAAACGCTTCGAAAGAAAAATGCAAATCAGGTTTCAAGCAGGAAACTTGATCAGGAAGCTTTGATGAGGTCCTGATAAGGGTTTCAGATTATAATCTTGAAATTGAAATAGAAAAGTCTATAATGAGATATTCTAATGCAGAACTGACTAGATATTTTTATGAGGGTGATGTAGCTGGAAAAGGCAAATATTTCGAAAAAGTTTAATAATTTAATGTTAATTAAATGCTCGTTTCAAAATAATTACATAAATCTTGGCTATTGATAAACTTATCTAAAATGTTTAGCATTTTTTATTTTCGCCAAGATAATTTGTGTTTGACATGCAAATTTAAAATAAAATGTATAAAATATTAATGGATTTTTATACCTATGAAGTCATTTCCGACCAAATTAAAAAGACTGTCATTGATCAATTGCAGTAATTGAGCAAGTTAGTTTTCATTCAATTCATTTTTCCAATAATCTTCGATAACTATAAATACATAATTTAGGTAATATAATTATAATAATAAATATTTTAACTATTTCTTACGAATTATTAATGTTATTGCAAAATAAGCTTTTGCACAATTTTGATATCTCTTAACTCGATTGCTATTACTTGTTTGGTTTCATATTATTGCAAGTTAGAATTTTTGCCAGAGTATATAATTAAGTTTTCTTACACATATATATATATACGATTAACAACTATTTCACATAATTCCAAGAATAAGAATTGTAATTATTATTAAAGGATTGTTTACTCGGTTATACTAGAGGAATAACAAAGCAGGAATTATAGTCCTAAATTGAAATTTTATTGCATTTAAATACACGTTTTGTTATCTATATATTTCAAACTGTTTGTAAAGATTGTAATAACAGCCGAGGCTACCGTACAAAACGAACAACTGTTGAATTTTATTTTAATTCAACATTCATTTTATTTCGGATATAAGTCATTTGTCATGTTGAAGGTTTCTGGGGGATTTTGATTGGACGAACATAAAGCAGGATGTCAAAAAGGAAATGATGATATAGTAACGAGAACAACATATTCAAAAACCATATTTTAGTTGCAATAGAATTGTAAAATAACGCATTTTAAATAAAGTATTGATGCTTCTATGTTTTAGTTAAATTACTTTTTATTTTTTTTTGTTTACTTTTCTAAATGACTTCAGTTAAATATACGATCTATATTAAAAGATACTTTATATTTATTTTTATAATTTTATATACAGAAATTTTTAACTATACCTATAATTACTTCTAATACATGAAAAAGTCATTAATTTTATATTCATCCTTCAAGTTAAGATGAATGTGGACTTGGACAATTAATTTATGTAACATACAAATATCCACCTCCGTACTGTAAACGTCAAATCTGCATATTGAGTGTGTTGTTACGATCACATCTGCATTGTAATTTAATACCCCGATTCTGGACACACTCTTTCTTCTCATATCTTTTTCCATCTACGCGTAATCTAATTACAAACGAATTCCCATTTGAAATTCTTTTTCGTGCTAGTTGAATTGCACAATGCAGTTGCTAGTGAAATGGTTTGTGATCGAAGAGCAGTGTATATTAACGTGAAATATAATCAGCCGGTTAATAAATCGAGTCTGGCTGAGTCAACAAAATGCTTAGCGAACGTGATTTCTGCACCAAGTTTATTTTATTATCGAGATTAACGAGTTCATTTATTCAGGATAAGGTAATAACGTATCATGTTACTCTGATTACGCGATCGCACACGTGCAAATGCAGGAAGCGACGTTTCAAGCAACTTTCACATATGCAGAGCCACGCGTTAACACATTAATAAAAGAATTCACTTAAAATTTACCCAAATCTCTTCTTTCTCGATTCTTACCTTCGGCATATGTTTTATATTGCTTTGCGAAGAGTATTCCGTAATCTTCTAATATACAAGACAATTTTTATTAATACACACGAAGAGAAATAATATTTAAAATTGCCCGAGCGGAAAAAGAACAATGGAATGAGGCTGGCTCGCGGACATGAGCCAGCCACAATCCAAACCACTGCCAAACCAATGCCAGCCTAATGCCATTCTAAAAAGTAGGAAAAAATCAAAATAA
>JABFPK010002241.1:0-10414 GCA_022817445.1 Habroteleia sp. ZL-2020
GTATCGAATCTAATGTTCTTGTTAACGACGATGTTGTCGTCTCATTCAAAGTATCATCGGTGGAAAACTATGACTACCTGAGATTCGAATTGTGAGTATGATTCTCACATTGAACAATTTGTTTAATTAACTATTAAGATGGAATAATAATTAAAGTATCCATGTGGTCATATATGGATCATGTGAAAGAAACTTATTTTCATATATGAAATGAATCTGAAACATATATGGTCATATATGGACCATACGAAAGAAACTTATTTTCATATATGAAATGAATCTGAAATATATATGGCCATATATGGATCATGTGAAAGAAACTTATTTTCATATATGAAATGAATATGGAACATATATGGCCATATATGGATCATGTGAAAGAAACTTATTTTCATATATGAAATGAATCTGAAACATATATAGATCATGTGAAAGAAACTTATTTTCATATATGAAAAGAATCTGAAACATATATGGCCATATATGAATTTCTATCGATATGAACCCTATATATGTTTCGGGTTTTAGATTTTCATTAAAAAAATATTTCGAAATATATTTCAAAGTATAACCTTCGAACACCCAAAATATGAAGTTCTTTCCGAATATTTTTCTCGATTGACTCACGAAAATTCATACATTATATTTTCAAATTTTGATATTTTGAGCCATACCATTAGTTTCAGTTTATCACGCTGCTACAAGTAATTGATGTTATGTTCATGATACATTATTTTCCTCGGAGGAATATTTGTATTTGAACTCGGTAGAATGGAATCGGAAAAGGATTTCGAACGGAAAAAACAGTCTGGCATTTGTCTGGAAGTAGTTTGACAGCCGTTTGTCAGGCAGATGTCAGTCTCTTTTTTCTACTAGGAATTACTGGGTTAGTGGATCAGTTAATGCTTGACTGACGAGAGTGAGACAGCGATCGAAGGCCGTCTCGCTCGCATCTTTTTATTCCTCACAACTATAACATTAAGTATAATAAAATCGACGAATGTATAAAGTCGAAAATTTGAGTTTAATGGCACTTTTTGCGAATTAAGGGATGAATAAGTTATAAATTATTTTTTTCTCTAGTTCCTTATTACTTATTGCTTGTTTTAAAAAAATTACCTGTAGAGATTGGCCGAACGATTGCTAAAATCAAAAAAAAATTAAATTGTAATGAAAATATAAATATTAAATATTCAAAAAATAGTTGGAAAAAAGACAAGATTGAAACGAAGTCTTCAAGGTTATTCCCAAGAAATTTTGAATTTTAAATTTAAATTTAAGTTTTTGAAAAAAAAAGTGTTGGGTCGTTTAATTTAGTCCGATGAAACAGTGTTTGGTGTATTATGAAATTAATGTGAATTTTATGGATTAAAAATTTCATTGAATGTTGGTTAAGCTGCCTTCAGGGGTTTCTTTAATATTATTACAACGCTTAAATGCTTGAAATTGGTGTAAAGATTTTGCTAAGCAATTGTTGGAAAACTACCGACGCTTTCGAGAGTTCACATAACATGCTTAAAATAGAAGAGATCTATTTTGGGAAAAGTAAAAACAGAATATTTTTAGGAACTTGGTTTTAATTCTACGAGAAATTGTGTTTAGTTACAGGCGAGATAACACTTTAATTTCAGTCAGGTCAGTGTCACTTCGAGATTGTTTCAGGCGAGGAACTAGCTACGTATATTCTTATGATCTGACACATTGGGGTGGGGGGTGTGATATAAAAACAATTGGGTTTAGTTTTGATTGCGATTATTTGATATTCGAATATTTTGAAATATAAGTAAAAACAATCAAACTTATAGTTTATTAGAAGAGCGCGTGGTATGGATATTTTTTAACCAATTTAATTTTATCAACTTTTGCATTATAAATTATATTGTTGAATTTATGGTAATGAGAATGGTTAAAATTATGCAAGATTTACTTTGAATTTTTGAAAATTTGACGGGTAGCAATATCAGTTTTATTAATAGATTTATGGAAATAACTTAATTTTAAAGTTTTTAAAGTTTTTATTTTTTTTTTATTTTTTTTATAATCTCATTGCAATAAAAATTAAATCGATATTTTAAAAATATTACTTTGTAAAAGTTGCATAGAAATGTGATAGCATTAATTAAAATTATTATTAATTAAAAATGTTGAAATTAATTTAAAAGATGGTAATTAAAAAGTTTGATTTGAGAAACCTTATATTTTTGAAAGTGGTCCAAAATTTTGAACTTGTTCAGAAAAATAGAAAGGTCAAATTTCAAAGAATTCTAACTATTTCAAGGCAAAAAACATTTGTCAACTCGAAAAAATATCTATATATTATTATCCACGTATAATATTTATAGGTTATGTGTCATATCGTCACAAAATTGTTTAACGTACATTATATATAAATTATAAAAACATGAAATATGTGATTTGTATATATGTATTGTATATATGGGTCGATTATATATGGTATTTGTCATATATAGGTCAAATCTGGGTCGTCTGAATATCATATATGGATGATATTTAAAATGTTTATAATGTAAATTGTTTGATTCCAAAGTAGCTCAAGCAGTTCAAACTATTTTGATACTTAAACCGTTCAAACATGTCCGGACATTCTAAAAATAGTTCCGAACATGCAAAGAGGGTTGATGAATAAACTTAACTTGTAAAACTAATACTTTTATGCTAAAAATCGGATTATTACTTTGTCATGATTTATTGTTAAGATTGTTTTGATTTAATGATTTCATGTATAAATACACACATGCACACTGTCTTTATTTCATTTCCACTTGCTATTCCTACTTTTATATTATAATAAAAAAATTTTAAAAATGTGTAAATTTAAAATATATATATATTGTAAAATTAGAGTTAGAATATTATTTTTAAGACTTTTTATATTTTAAAATAGAATTTTTTATATTTTAAAAACTATACAGGGAAATCATAACGAGGACATATTTTTAATATCTTGAACAGGGACAAAAAATTTCAGAAATGAAAACTTATGTTAATTTGGCATTAATAAGGAAAACAGGTTTTTCTTAAGATTGCATGGAATCACGTTTTAAAAAAATTAATTAGTTTAATGATATTGGTAAATAATCTGATTTCGAGTTCCCTGTTGAAGAAAAGTGCTCTAGGATTTTTTTAAATAAATAAATAGTAGATAGAGTTAAAAATTGATTAAACTTACAAAGTTAGGTTCTATATTTTTATTTATTTTGTCACATTTAATTTTTACATTATTTTAAATATTTTTATGTAAGCAGCGAAACACTAAAAATTCTAAACATTTAAATTATTTGCATTGTTAATGAATTTTGTGAATATTCAAATATTTGTTGCACGATTGTTTATATTTTGTTCGTGATTTATTTCATTTTATAAATAACATCCTTGAATCATTCCTTAAATTCCTTAAAGGACGAAGACGGTAATATGCTTGTACGGCTCGTTTAGATTGATAAATTCTTTCTCTCTCTATCGCTATCTCTCTTTAATTTATTTTTACTTTAAACTACTTTATTACATTTTAAATTAAATCGTCAATGTAAAGTCAATGTATATTTATTTTCCTAGATTTTTTTTAATTTCTTAAGAAATATCAATATTTTGATATAAAAGTGAAATCTGACGAATTGACCGCTTTGTCCCTATATCTCTATCTCCTTTTAATTTATTTCAACTCTAAAAATAATCTATTTTATGTATTTGAAATTAAATTGCTAACGTAAAATTAATATATATTTATTTTCCTACAATTCTTTTTAATTTCCAAAAAAATGTCAATATTTTGAAATAAAAGTGAAATCTGACGAATTAACCGCTTTCTCCCTATATCGCTATCTCTGTTTAATTTGTTTCTACTCTAAAAATAATCTATTTTATGTATTTCAAATTAAATTGCCAATGTAAAATAAATATACATTTATTTTTCTACAATTTTTTTAACTTCCAAAAAAATGTAAATATTTTGAAATAAAAATGAAACCTGACGAATTGACCGCTTTCTCCCTCTATCGCTATCTCTCTTTAATTTGTTTCTACTCTAAAAATAATCTAATTTATGTATTTCAAATTAAATCGTCAATGTAAAGTCAATATATATTTATTTTCTTACAATTCTTTTTATTTCCTAACAGAAATGTCAATACTTTTAAATAAAAATAAAAAATGACGAATTGACTGAACGAAAGATGACGGTTTAAAAAAAATGCTTTTGTTAATCACGCATTTTGCAGTGCGTAAAAAAAGACCAAGTTGCCTTGGTCGAAAGAAAAGTTAGCAAGCTTCACAATCAAAGAACAGTTTTTTGTCCTAGACTAAAATATAAATTTGAAAAAAATCGTGTGGAAATGACGTAACCTTATATTATAATTCGGTTACAGAAATTTGCTTGTATTTTCACAATCATCGACCCAAAGTTGCTTGCAGGCTTCGATTATATTTACCGTTCAAAATCGATCGTCCCTAAAAAATGAATACTTTTACTTTTTTTATTTATATTATTTACATATTTTTTTTACTTTTATATATTTTTTATTTTATTTTTTATTCCTGACGTGAAATTGATATTTTAACTTTGTTGTAAATATTCTTAAGACCTTCGTCGTCCTAAAAATATTCATACAAACGACATCTTTGGTTATCTTTTAAATTTCCATGAAAAATTCCAAAAATGACAAAATCGCCGTTTTTAAAACCCAAAATTATTTCCAACAAACGCTCTTATTACACAAATTCGTGAAAAATAGCCAGAAAACAAGTATTTCCCCTCCCGTTAAACTTTAACTTTAAATAATTAGGTATTTTAAATAAACCAAAATAAATGTTTAACAGTTATTCGCTTACAATGTGTACACTATGTTTACTACATGTATGCGTGTACCTTGACTTAAAATTGCATTTCTAAATCGAGAATAGACCGTGTTTACGTTACTATAAAACAAAATTAATCTTTTTTTTGGCAAAAAATTTAATTTTTAATTTAAAAAAACGAGCGTGCGCCCATCGCCTCGAGTCTCCAGCTTCCAATATAAAAATGAACCGAATTGCAATTCATTGTCTTCATTGACAAACATCGCTTAAAATGATATTTGTAGAAACGTCACACCTAACATTCAAAATAGTTCACTATAAGCGACTGCGCGAAGATTTTAGTGAGCAGCGCGACGAGCGTGTTTCTGCCGCTGTAATTCGGAATCATTAGCTCGCGAGCCGATGGCTCCGAGTTAATACGATTTGTAATTTATCTCAAAATTAATCACGACAAATACCAATTATTTAAATTGATCAAATTAATCGCTACCTTTTTGACCAAAAATATGAGTATTGTGCTTGTTAAATTTGTGCCGAATGAGTGTTTTGTGTTCGATTCCGTCGAGCGGCAAATTATTTTCGAAAATTGAATTTTGGATCCTCTTCTTTGCCGATTTTTGCAATGGGGAATCATTGTTGCAAATGCTGCGACGGAAACGGTCAAAAGCCTTTGCACGTTGTCAGAAAGACGAACGGGTTAGTAATTTTTTAAAATTTAAATTTAAAATTTTGAAAATGAAAAATTTAATTTGATCCAATTGTGCGAGTTTTAAAATTTAATGAAATTAAATCAAATGAATGAAAGAATGAATCAATTAAATGAATGAATGAATCAATTAAATGAATGAATTAATCAAATTAAATTAAAATTTAATTTAATTTGATCCAATTGTGCGAGTTTTAAAATTTAATGAAATTAAATCAAATGAATGAAAGAATGAATCAATTAAATGAATGAATGAATCAATTAAATGAATGAATTAATCAAATTAAATTAAAATTTAATTTAATTTGATCCAATAGTGCGAGTTTTAAAATTTAATGAAATTAAATCAAATGAATGAAAGAATGAATCAATTAAATGAATGAATTAATCAATTAAATGAATGAATTAATCAAATTAAATTAAAATTTAATTTAATTTGATCCAATTGTGCGAGTTTTAAAATTTAATGTGTTTCGGGAGAATTCGACGTCTTTATTTAGCAGTGATTTGCGTAGAAATTGGGTTAGGATTATTTATAATAATTTAGATTACAAAAAAAATGTGTAATGTTGATTGAGGTTTACATTGAACTAATTTGGCTAATTTTGGGCTAGATATAATACTGTTGTTCTATGATCTATAGATATGCGATCTAGAAATATCTCACGAAGTTTGCTTGATACGTCCTCGTGTAAATGACGTAAGCATTTATGTCTGCTATTATCTGACGTATGACATAAACGCGTATCTTGACGTAATTTATATGTAGAAGTTATGCGCGGCATTTTTCTGTAGAAGTGTTTTACAAGTCGAACGAATAAAAGATATCGTTGGAATTTGCAAAGTTCATTTTTATTAATTAGATTAAACGCAACGTGTTTATTTTGGTATCGTTTTATAAGACTTTTATGTTTACGTTGGTCTAATATTGCGTTGAATTTAATTTTTGTTAGTTTCTTTAATAATGGGGTGGTTTTGGTAAATTGAAAATTAATATAATGAGTTTTTATTATTAAGTTATTATAATACATTTTTATGAAAAAGTTGGAAACATTAAAAAATTTTAATTTTTATTTCTGTGCGAAATCAAATTTTTTATTTTTTTTTATAATTTAATACCGGTATTAATGACTGTCAATTTTGTCTTTGTGATAGGTTGTAATAATATCGTTTTATTTTGTAAATATACTATTATTAAATAAATGAAATTGCCCGTTGACATTTTTTTGCCGGACTGCGTAATCAATTAATTGTTTGTAATATTTTATATCTTATTTATTTATGTAATATATATACTCAAAATTACACATACATAATATTTTGTATATGACTATACAATCAAAAATTAAATTAAGTCCTACTAAGGATCCTAATTAAGTGGTTTGACTAAAAGCTTCATCAGACAACCTATTACCTAATCAACACAAACTTTCATTTTGTAATTTCAGATTTATGACACCGAAAGAAGTTTTAAATCACTTTTCCCCCCAAATTTGGGTAAACGGGTTTTATAATGCATTTTCTACACGATTTTTAAATTTAAATTTAAAAATTTAAATTGTGTCAACACAATTTATTTCTAAAATAAATTATATATTCGCATACATATAAGTTAAAAAATTATTTTATTTTGTATTGAAATATGTTTTTAAGCTGAAAAAATTACTCTAAATTGGAGAAAAATGCATGCACTGAAGCGCGATAACATATATACTCAAAAAATGTTAGCCGACAATTAAATTATGACGGCTATATGGCTCATATAACCTATTATTTGCCTATTCTGGAAGCGGCTTTGTGGCCGAGTGCGTTAAAGCGAACCACTGAAACCCGAGCATGTCGAGATCGAATCCCGCAACGGTCCGAGTTTCAAGCGAAATATAAATATATACATATACGTAATTTTTATAATCTAACCACTTTATGCAAAATTTCCCCAATATAAATTAAAAACTAAAGAAGAATTAAAGAAAAAGATTTATAAAATTTGTTTTTAGACAACAACAACAAATATTCAATTTTACGTTATTAATTTACCGTTTTCTATTAGAAATCACGCATTTTCTATTTATATTTTCCCCTAAATTGTGTTAATAAATAAATTAATAAATTAAATTAATTTGGGACTTAAATTTGGGAAATAAAGTATTTTTTGGTACTTTTTCTCTCAGCGTAGGTCAAAATTATTATTATTAATAAATAATTAACCCAAAACTTTGTTCCGAAATTGATGCACGTTGCATTTTGATATTATTTATATGTTTTTCAGATTTCATGGAGAACTGCCAGTGGCACCCGAACGATACCGCGTAGACGCGAGTAAAAATATAATACAATTAACGTTGAAGCACGCACAAAAAGAAGACGCTGGTTACTATTCTCTTATTGCCAAGAGGGTTTCCGATCGCAGGGGAGAACATACGTTTACGAAAAAACTCAAAGTGCACGTGAGCGACACTCCAGTCATACCGGACGATGGCGAACCTCCAATTTTTGTCAGACGATTGTGTGACTTGACTATCAAAGTTGGTACAAGAACCAGGTTCTTGGTCGAAATTCGAAGTGCCACCAAAGCGAAGGCAAGTGCATGATCGACGCGAAACCGGAAGTCACGATTTCCAACTTTTCTAGAGGTTAAACTTCCCTCGGAGAAAAATCAGTCTGACAACAGTCTGGCGAGCGTCTGCCAGACTTACACTCTGAAAAATACTTTATTATGTGCAACTACATAGTTTGGTTGGCTATAATTAGTTAACCCAAACAAAATTTGTTGGTTGACATAGCAAAATATTTTCTTGTAAATATTAAATGTTGTTAGAAAATAATTATTTCTTTCTCGATATTTATACATTTTGTTTTTTATCTAAATATTTTATTTTCACCAAAAAACATGTTTGTTGAGTGTTTTTTATTAAATATTAAATCTTATTAAAATATATTATTTTTTTCTCGATATTATACATTTTGTTTTTTATCTAAATATTTTATTTTTATCAAAAAAACATATTTATTGAGTGTTTTTCATTTATTTTATGCATATTATGATTTTTTTATCTATTTAGTAAAGATTAAATTATGATGAACGTCATGCATGTTTAATAGTCCAATGGTTAAAGCGCTCGACTGACGCCGCAACTTCCCGAGTTCGAATCCCACAACGGGAGGTGTTTTTTTTCAACGAAATAATTATTAAATTATAAAAATTATAATTATAATTATAAAAATTAATTATAAAAATGTATACGACAACTTTATCTGTGTCAGAGTTTATTTATATATATGTAACTATGGTGTGATATATCAACTAAAATTTTTGGTTCAGACAATTTAGTTATGCTTTCGTTGAACGAACAAAATTATTTAGTTTTGCGAACCAAAAATTTGGCTGGTCAACCCAGCGAATTGAATTTGCTATAAAATTAATTAATTAATTGCAAAAATGCAATTTTAATGAGATTAATTAATTACAAAAATTAGTTTATGGGAATTAGTAAAGTTATAAACAATTGTTGCTTTTATTTTAGATAACTTGGCATAGAAATGACAAGCAAATCATTCCTGATTCGAGATTTTCATTTATTCACGAAGGAAATTTTTACTGCGTGGATGTTGCACCAGTTACCACGGAAGACAAAGGCCATTGGACTTGCATGGTCGAGAATAATTATGGCAGATCCACGTGTACCTCTTACTTAAATGTTATTGGTAAGATTATAATAAAAACTTGCTTTTTGGACAGGTACACTGAGAAAAAAGTTAGTGTAAGTTTAGCAATATTTTCTAGCCCAAATGGGATATACTTTTACATCAATATCTGATAAATTTTCTAAGATAATTTGCCATACGAATTGCACTATGATTCATAATTTATAATATATTCACTTATAAAATATAGCATATATGAATATAATACAAGTATATCCTACTTCTAACATTTTTCTCAGTGTACTCTGTTTAGAAATAGTTTTTATAGAAGTTTAAATCAGGCTCTAAGATATTTCAATATAAAGTCTGACGTTAAAATGTGTATTTTATTTATTTTATTTTGTTTAGTTAGATCAGTTTATGTAAATGATAATTATATAAATTTATTATTATTCAAATTTCTCTTTTTTAGTTCCAAAAGCTTACAAGAAACCGGAATTCGTGGTAGAATTATGTGCATTGCTGACCGAAGCAGGAACAGTTTCATTAGAATGTAAAGTTATTGGCGTTCCGACACCTGTATTAAAATGGTATAAAGATGACAAGGAAATAAAAGCTGGCGATGTGTTTGCGTTAACAGCAAACCCAGACGACCCTACATCACTGGGAACGTATACCTGCGAAGCTATTAATTGTATAGGATCAGCATATTCTACGTCGCGTGTAAGTCATAGTATGATATCGACACCTCTTAAGAATATGCCAGGGATATCTCAACTTGAAAAGGTGATGTGGCCTTTTTCGGACAATCACTCGCACAGCTATAAAAATTGAGTATTTCACCCAGCCCGGGATATATATTATGACGCAGAATTTAAATCTCTACGAGAAAGTTATAATTATATAAATAATAGAGGAATAGTATTGGCACAATCCTAGTTTTTAGATTTTCAAATTTCCTATTTTTTGATAGTATTTTTTGGGGATTTGGAAAACGTTCACGAATGTTAAAATGTAAAAAAAGGCTTATACAGGGGGAAGGATGCATAGAAATACGTTTATAAACAAAAAATGCAATTTGCGGAAAAAAATTGAAAACAAAATTTTTCATCCTCAAGCTTAGTTTGGGTTCCAAAAACCTGAAATCTGGGCACCTAAAATGGGTGAAAAATTGTTGTCTCCATTTTGCATTTTAAAGGCCATTTTATATCTTCTTTGGCATCAGGAATGTCATTTAGATTGAATTTA
>JABFPK010002243.1:0-10413 GCA_022817445.1 Habroteleia sp. ZL-2020
AAAAAGTACATGCACATGTGACCTAAAGCTTCCAAGTCATCTCTCCTGCTTTGTTCTGAAACGATCCATTCTTGTTAATATAAATACTCCAATTTCCAACAAAAATGTATAAAAACGATGTAATTTTGAAATTTGTTAACATTAATAATATATTAATTATAGATATAATATTTAATCATAAATATGTGGAAAAAAAAGTTTGTTAAACAATCACTAGACTGTATTAAAGAGCATTGCCACGTAACTTCGTTTTAACTTATTTATCATAAAATATAGTAAAATGCAACACCATACTTGATAAAGTTTTCTGAAGTTACGGTATAATTTTATGATAAACTTTTAACAAACTTTTTAACAGCGTAGAATATGTAATACAATGTTCGTTATAATAACAACGACAATTGCTTTGTATATAAATAATGTAAAAATTAAAGATTTTTTTTCTAGATGTCATAGTTATAATTTATAAACAATTAATTATAAATTAATTACATGGTTTGAATAAAATGGAGAATGCAAATTAAAGAAAACAATTTACATTTGAAATTCTAAAGAAGTGTTTTTGAATAATACAGAAATGTTTAAATTCAATTAGTAATTAACTTAATCTCTGATCTTTTACCAGTGATATTAAAGTTCATTAGTCTAAGTCATTTCTCTAAATTGATCACTATTCTCTATCGCTACTCGAATCTATTTAATTTATACTAAACTTATAATTGAACAAACTGTATACATGAATTTTTTCTATTGAATTTTTACTTGTTATTCGTTTAATCTTTAATATCAATGTTTTAATCATATAATAAATTTATAATATACAAATCAAACAAAGGTATAAACATCGAATTGCTATTTTTTCGTATATTTTAATTTAATATCACTTATATTTAATAAAGTAATTATTTTAATATAATAATATAACAAGAATAATATATATATAAATAAAAAGGTAAAAATTTATGAATAATTAATAAAATCAGAAATACATTTTTATGATATTAATATTTATAAAGAATTATATTATTGATAATATTACTGCAATTTACATCAATAAAATTTAATCAATATTTCCTTTAGATTCTGATATAAATGCAATTAATTAAATTCTTAGCCACGTATAATGATTAATTATTTCGACGCTAATAAATTCTGTATAAATAAAAATTAATGAAATAGTAAACAGTAATAGAATTCTATTTTAATTATTATGCACAGACATAAAAGTAAAAAGTAATTATTAAATTATAAATGTTAATTTTTTAATTAAAGATAATTAAAAAAAATATTTCCATTTATTGTTACTAATTTATTAGAATATATATTTTCATAAAAATATATATATAATGATATATTGGCTTAATTCAAATAAATGTTGCCTATATTTAATATTTAATGAAAAACTATAAATGCTGTAGTCACACACACAGACTATCAATTTAAAATTTATTTATATCTTAGTGCAAGGATTAATTGACACAGTTAAGAGTTTGCATAAAGTTTTTCAACAGTGGCACAAATATTGGAAAGTGCTTTACATTTCCTATAAACACATTGTCAGAACGTATGCATTCAACAATTTGTTGATGAAAGTATATACTCTATGGAAATAGTACTTAATTTTTAATTAAAAGTTTGCATTTTAAATATCATTTTATGATTATATTTAAAAATGGGAAAATTAATATGAGTTTCTATCTATCGAATATCTGTCATTTGCAGAGTTAAACTTTTTAATATTAATAAGTGTTTGATTAGTAATGTCATATCAGTAAAGATCATTGACAAAATAAAGTTGAACAATTTTTCCCATACAATGTTAGAATTACGTTAGCTGAGTCGAAAGTTTTGCACCATCAACAAATCATTGCGTCATCATAAATTGCGATCGTCATCAGTCACGTGATAATCTCGGCATAACAAAATACGCTTTGAGCATAAACAATATAATTCTGTAACTGGAATGTAGATAATACTAATTAATATAAAATAATACAATTAAACAACAATTAAAGGAATTGTATGAAAATTGTAATTCGTTTTGATTAAATTATAGGATAAGATAAATATTTCATAAGATTTCAATAAATTCTTTGATTATTATTAATTAAAATTAATATTTTAGAACAATTACAGAAATGTTTTTGATATTTTGGATCACGTAATTTTCTTACTTATAAAAATAAAACGAATATTGATATTTTATTTTACATACATAAACAAATAATGAGAAATAAATATAACAAATCCAAACAGATAACAAAAGACAATAAAAAACCCTATACAAATTCCATTATATTTTATAAAATTTGATTTAGTTTAATTTAAAAATAATCAATAAGAATTATTTACAATTATCCTAATTTTCCTTCACTGATAACAATTTTCCAACAGCAATTACGAGAAGGAAAATGTATATTTTTTTAATTTTATCATAAACAAAAGACCCATATAGAGAAGAAAAATTATAAACAGATTTACAATGATCATTATAACTTTCGTTATAATGCCAATCATTACACGCGACAAAAACTCATTGCATTAAATATTAATCGTTTTTTAACCAGCAATTCCCGATTGTCTTACTCTTTCCGTACACCAGAATCCTTGAATAAAACAGAATTATTGACACTTCGATTTGCGTATATTAGAGTTTATTTTGAGGCTCGTTAATTATACCAACTCATTGGTTCGCCCTTTCACTAGTCTATCTGATTTAATAATTATTGCAACGTATAAATTGTTTTAACCCCATCGTTTCAAATTTAATGCCGAATAGCATCACGTAAACTTGAGTTTTATTCATAAGAAGAACTCGGCTATTTCCAAATCTACCCGTACATTATTAATCTCCAATTAATACATAAATTAAATATAAATTTGCATTACCAATTCGCTCTCAACAACAAAGCCGAGATAAAAAGCGTTGATAAATTGTTAAAAAGAAAGTAGATAATTATTAACGCTACTCGTTCCAAATTTATACAAAATTACGCTCTTGTTTTGTCTTGACAACCGCATGTATCCCAACGATCCACAATAATTTGGAAAAGAATTTGCTTACCTTTCCCTAGATGCGTATTGATGCTCATATAACGAGCAGTCCCCGTAAGGCTCTTGTGTTCCCGATATGGTATATGTTTATTTGTGTCCAAGTCTATGTACTCTTTGGCCAAGCCGAAATCTATAATATGAATGATTTTTTCCCGTCTAGTCGTACTTCGTCCTACGAGAAAGTTTTCCGGTTTGACATCGCGGTATATCAAATGACGACTGTGTACATATTCTATCCTATGTAACTGTAAATAAAGATAAACATGATTATCATACAATTAAAACCCGCGTTAAACAAGCTAACTCTATTTAATAGAAGCCAGTGAATTCTAATTGAATATAATGAATATTAATTGATAATTAATTCAAAGTAAATATACGAGATCTCTTACAAGTTGTGTGGCAATGTTGAGAACAGTTTTGAGGGTGAATTTCCTGTTGCATAGATCAAAAAGGTCCTCCAGGCTGGGTCCCAGGAGCTCCATAACCAGCGCGTTGTACTTGCCGCAGGGGCCGAAGTAGTAAACCTCCGGTACGCCCTCTACATGCGTATTATGAACTGAGTGATCAGGAACTGAACATGATCATCGCGGAGCCCAAATATTACAATTATATTATTTTGGCATTCAGTGATGATCGAACATTGTCGTGAAGCATGAAACAAATAACGCGTCGATGTAGATCAGTCCTGCTATGTCTCTTTCTCCTTTCAATTGTTACATATTAATACTTTTCTACAAAGGTCAAGATACAGTCAAGCGACTCTAGCAACCTATGCTAAACAATCTCTGGTCTATTTCATTTAATTTGTTTCAATAAAGTGATATTAATTATGCAATCTAGAAACTAATTAATGTGTAAGAAAATCTATTTCAAATTGGACGTTTTCAAGTGAAAGAGATGAGTGGTTTGAAATGTGTACAAATGAGAAATTGAAGCAATGGTTACCTAATGGCTAAATTGCTTTGGTTTCTAGTGTTACTAATATGAGTTCCTTACTTAGTCGCAACAAAGAAATAATGTCTGCGAAAATTGGTTACTTCATAGAAATAACTTGCTCCAAATACATTTTCATTAAATTGTTTTTCAAAGGATTTATGTTGTATGAAGTAATGCCGAATTAATATATATTTAATGAATTGAAGTATTCCTTTGCAATTTTGATTGCAAATAATAACAGCAATATGTTTTTAATATGAATAAAATTGTTAAAATGGCGCATTGCATAACTGATGATTATTTTATTGTAATGCGAAATCATTAAAGCAACATTTAATAATTTGCGTCATTGTTTCAAAAATGCACGTCTAATCGTGTCGGGCTGAGGTGGAATTATTAATTTCTGAATTGAAATTTCAAATTTGACAAAAAACAACTTTGTCCCAAGCACTAACTTCCTTCTTCTCAAGTTTCTATCATCAGTTTTACAATTTAAAGTTTATAATTCCTTATAATTCCACAAATAAACATAAAACATTTGACAATTGGCTATTTCCGTAACAAAGTTCTCTAAAACAAAAATTGTCGTAACAAATTACACTCCTAATCTGTGAGCAAACTTAATTCCCCGCCTTAGGAAACAATTTCATAACTTTTAATCTTTTTATTGCGCACACGTAAAATAAGTCTCTACTCTAATTTTACAAGAATCATTTTCATTGAAGAGCACATGCTTATCAAAGTAAAATTCAACTTTTCTCCTTCACCTTTACGTTGTAAGAATTATAATTGAGCGACAAATTAAATTTTCTCGCAATTGAGCAGAGTTCAATTTGAAAGAAGTTTTTCGATGAAGTAACAAAAATTAACCATTGCAATTGGTAATGTGGTTTGCTCTCAATTAGTGATTTATAAAAGTGTACGATGAGTCTGGAGTGATGAGTTTAGCGTAGATTGTGCAGACGTACAAAACATACACACGGAAGGTCATGATTGATAAACTATTAATAAAGTGTTTGAGTTCGGAAAAGTGCTAGAGCGCACGGCCAATGAAAAAAGGATCCTTGAGAGAGCGATGCATGTTCGTGCCGAGATAAATGAAGACGAGAAAAAGTGAGCGAAATATCACGTCCGCGAGCAGATCTACATCAGCCACTTTGCTCAGCTTCACAGTCGCAGCTCAAAGCTTCGTAATTCATCCAAATGTCGTTTGCATGCTCACCTGCTGTTCCTAGTAATTTGTAAAACCTATATTCCAGATGGAGCTGCGGCGCCTTCGACTTCATTGGTTCCTAAAAGCATCAATAATTATTAATCTCCGTCCTTCTCTCGCATACTCAATTAGCAAATGAATCCATTAATTGTGCAACAAGGAGTAAATAACTTGAAAACACGAAGTCGCGGTGCTCTCGGAACCCACGCTTATCACCACAAAAATCTATTATTTGTCATAGCAACAGAGATAATGCCTCGCGGATGAAACTTATCTTTCTCAAGGACGGATTTTTGGGGCAACTAGAGTGCCCCTCGAACACATTTCTTAACTTTTAATCTAATTTTCAAATAATGGGAGGAAATAATAAATATATATTTTTTATTTTGCTCGAGACTTTTCTTATACTTAATGTATATTATAGTTTAATTTTATACCTCGAAGAGCAAAATGATTGCATGGATATTATTTAAAAATTTTTTATTTTGAAATAACTTTTTATTATATTTTTTATTATATTTTTTATTATATTGCAAATATATATACGCACACTATTTAGCAGTTTTCGAAAGTTCTTTAGAATCTGCATATAACAAAAATTTCATTTTCTTAGTTGTAACTAAAGAAAAAATGTAGTTACAAATTCATTTCTTCCTACACTGAGAAAAAAGTTAGAGCAAGTTTAGCAATATTTTCTAGCCCAACCGGGATATATTAGAATTATATCAATATCTAATATAATTTCTAAGATGATTTGCGATACGAATTACACTTTGATTCATAATTGTAATATATTTACTTATAAAATATGAATATAATACAAGTATATCCTACTTGGGCCAGAAAATATTGCTAAACTAACTTTTTTCTCAGCGTAAATATCTAAATAAATTATGTTAAGTATGCTACTTTTCAGTTTGTATTATTATTATGCGAAATACTACTTTCTTATATCATTTTCACCCGACTATTACTTTTTGTAAACTTAAACTTAATTTAAAAAAATTTTACAATTCATCCAGTACTCCAAAATATATTTATATCAAATACCAATCATTTTAACGAGATTAAATTTTGAAAATAATTTTGCAATTCATATTCAACACGAATTATGTTCAAATTAGAAAATAATTTCAAAATGGAATTGAATATGAATATAAATAATTTCATTTGTTTATTTTTACATTTGTTTCCTCGTTGCAAAATTATAGATTTCTTTAGGAATAAAAAAAAAGATACTCACCATTTTAATTGCTACATGCTCATTGTTATAAAGATTTTTTCCTGTAACAGAAAAAGAAATAAATTAGTATTACTATCAATTTCAAATGCGTTTTGTTATTGTTTTATTGGTCAATTTCTTGGGACAAATCATTTTCTGATCATCAATTTCGCAAATTGATCGTGAAACTTTCACGCGATTTCGATTTTCATTCATTCAATTAAGCGTTTTCTGGTTCATTCATAAAAGGTATTTATTTACGGTGTATTAATGCAAAGGTTTTTTTCAGTCTGTAACATTTTTAAGCGAGCATTTGTAATCGTTTTCCACTTTCCAGAGCCATTTTCCACGGGGTAAAAAAGCCAAACAGGCGCTAAGTACACGCCTGGCGTGTAATTTGCACTTGAAAATTGACGCCGGATTATTAAGTGCACAGTGAATAAGAGACTAATAACAATCTTACGGAAGAATGGTTTGATTTTTGCAAAATTTTCAAACACTTTACAGTAAATTGTTATTAAATGTGAAAAGCAATATTGGTTTAACACAAAATTTTTTTGAACCATAATTAATTTTTATTTTTTTGATTGAAAATTGTTAAAAGCAATTATTTTAATTGATCAATAATTTTCTAAACAGTTCAAAATCAGTTTTCTAATAATATTGCGAAATCAGAAAAAAAATTCTCAATTAATTTATTATTTCTATTTTTAATTTATATTAAATTATTTATTTGTTCGAAATAGCAAAAAATGTAAATACTACATATACTACATTTATTAATTAATAATTTCTAAAAATTTGCGTATATTTTTTGTAAATATTAGTTTAAGTTATAATCTATTTTTCGTTATTCATCAATAAATGTAATAAAACTTCGCGTTTTACTGTGCGTCGGTTTCAGTAACGAAATCGACTTTTATTATAGTTTCGCTCTGAAACATACGTCGGAAATGCATACACGTTGCGAGGGAAAGTCGCATATCGTTTGCGATTCCGTTGCTATTCTCTTTTTTCGACTTTCCCTCGTGTAATACATCTTAGAACACGAGTTCGGAGCGGCGAGTGCTCGAGAGGTTTTAAGGGAGAAAAGGTTCGGATCATTTATTTTTCTATTTTTATATTCCGACATTGTTTTATAATTCATTCAATGCCAATCATAATACAATAAGTTTCTTGATGGATTGTAATGCCAGCAAAAATAATATATTTTATTTTGTGCTCCAAAATAAAATAAAAAATTCGATTTATAAATAAAACAAAAGTAAAATGTGAAAATAAAAAAAAGCTGACAATGAAATTATAGTAAATGAACACTATCTATATATAATTTAAATAATTCGAAATTGAACTTTGAAACTCGAGCTCTTGTTTGATAAAACAAAAATTCGATCTACGTATTTTGAAATATTGGAAACAAGTTTATGAAAACTGGTCTATACGAGACAAACAAGAAGCGTTCAATTTTCAGTTCAACCTCGCACTTACGGTTTCACGGTCACACGTGTAAAATTTAATAAATTTGTATCGATTTTTATAAATAAAGGCTTTGTTTGATTAATCAAGCAAATGGAAAGAGCGTTGGCAAATTTTCTGTCACTTTTCTTTTAATCATTTTATAAAAAATCTAATCAACAATATATAGCCAGAGAAATGTTCTACAAATAAAATTCCAAACCAAGCAAAGTTATACCATTCCTGTGTTTTCTGGCCATATATTAAATTTTCCCTTCCCATGGGGGAAATATAAAAAAGCAACCCCTTACCAAATTCCTCTCTAACCCCGAAAGAAAATAATATTTTAATACATATATTTTCCACGAAACAAATATTTGTTCGTAAATAAATAAAATGATAATCAAAGTCGTTTCATTTTCAGCTTGCGCAAACAATAAGATAGAAATATTGTGTCGCCATGCAGATCTCACGAAGACAAGGTAAAAGGGAAACCCTTCTTCCCAATAATGTGTTAGTACTTGTGTGAAAAATGAGGGTGCGAAAGAAAACAATACTCAAGCTATTGATTTTTGTTTTGTCTTTTCCGTATAATTGCTAATTTCTTGTTTGCTTTTATTATCCAGTTTTAATTTTAACTCTAGATCCCCTAATCATTTATTAATTAAAAAATATTACATTTTGAACTTGCTAAAAATAACGTAAATTCATAAATGCATTAAAAACAATGCAAAAGGAAAAGTTATTATAAACATAAACAATCAATAGAAACCTCACAAATAAAGGACGGTAAATATAAACAAACATCTCGAATTCAAAACAATGCAAAAGAACAAACGAAAATAAATATTTACAATTCAAAACAATAAAAAGCATAAATAAAAATAAATTTTCCATTCAAAACAATAAAAAAAGGTAAACAAAAACAATGAAATTCAAATTTCCCCTGGATTAAAGAGCCTACACGAGGGCATTGGGGAATGACAAATTGTAAGATGATATAAATTAATGAATTTGTCAAGAAGCAACCAACTTCCGGTTTATCGGGAATTTGTTCCTTCCTGCATTTTTAGTAGTTTTTTTAAGGCCAGGTGGCACAACCAACACATTCTCAAACCAATTTATAAGCCCGCATTCGCGTGCGCGCGCACATTACAAGTACATAATCCTTATACATTTGATGCATAAATGTATGTGCAGGCGACGTGTCTGCCGAGCGACGTTCACACGGTGCCACGACCGCTCCTGCGGGCGGCCTTTTCTTTGAGATACTGCAGCAGTTTAACCCGTGTAACAGTGTCCGAATCCGCCCCTCTTGTCAGCTTTTTCGTGGTGCATTCTTTGGACACTTTGCCCCTCCATTATGTTCTACATGCCTTTTCACGTTCACAAAAAATTGCTTCATAGAACTCACTCGGAATCGTGATTGAGTATTTTAAGAGCTCATTATAAATTTAAATAATCTTTGAACTTGTTTGTACAAGTTCATTCTTGTTAGGAGAATGTTTGGGATAGTTTACATTACAACACAAGCAAATAATTAATATTTTGATTTTGGAAATGTTCGTTATCATTTCAATTGAACAAAAGTAAAGAAATTCGTATGGTTTAGGCATCTAACTTGTTCTGACATGTTGGTTTTGTATCAAAAATAACAATGAAATTGATACTCTAAAACGCAAAAGTTGGGTTTAAAAAAGGACAAAAATTAGGTTTGCACTGAAAAAAATATAGATGGCACAGATATATGTATGGCTACTAGCTGCGACACCGTATGCCTAAAATGTTAATAACAATTCTAGTATACCTACAGTAGGTAGACAAGTATTGTAATAGAAATTTATTGATGAGATTTATATTAGTAGAGATATGGTTCATTTACAATAGAAATATTGCAGTAAATCTGATAAGGGCATTCGTGTGTTACTGGTTATGGAATATAATAAAAAGTATTAAAATAAAAAGTAAATATATTGTAGTGTGTGAATTAATAAAACAAAGAAAAAAATATATTCTATTGTTAAAAAAGATATATTCAATATATAAATAATAATTCGGAAATAAATATTAATGAATGAACATATATATTTCACAGTGTATATTAAAATAGGAAATGCTAACCTCAAAATATTGATGAAATGACAAAATCAAAATTAAGGTAGATAAAATTACAATTGGATAAATTAATAACAATTGTGTTAAATCTTTTGAAAAAGCAAACAATTTTTATTTATTATTGTATATATTGTTATTGTATAGATACAATAACAATATAAATAAACAAATAAATCATTTTATAACTGAAACTTTCTTATCAATATACCTGCTCGCTTTTTTTTTCTTTTATATATAAATTGACATACATAAAATGCCTACTATAGATATAATTTTGTAAAAATACTGGTATGTCTACTATTGGCCATGTATTTGTTTCAGTGTATGAAAACGAAACATTTTGGATCCTTTGAATTCATTATTTACATGTTACTGCCCTTTTCGTTTGCTAATTTAACAGATGATATATAGGGGC
>JABFPK010002244.1:0-10411 GCA_022817445.1 Habroteleia sp. ZL-2020
GTTTTTATTGGTATATTTATGTTGTTTATTTATATTACAAGTATCTTTTAGACTATGATTAACACATTCACAGCATGTACTCGGACCAGATATATTGTAATAAATCTATATAAAAGGATGAAGGTATTAATAATACAATAATTAATATTACTTGACGCTTTGTTTTAAACAGTTACAAGAATGACAATTATTGATTTATTTAAACGGTATGTAGTATGTAAGGGTATTTCTGTATGTTCGTTACTATAATTAATTTTTTAAAATATTTTTTTGATATGTTTAAGCAACTATTGATACCTTTATCCTCATGTTTTAAATTTTAACAAAATTACAGTCATACGTCATACCAGCCACTTTTATATACACTAATTTTACACACTCACAATAGTTAATGTGTATTAATTCGTAAATAGCTAATATTTTTTTACTATAATAATATAGTAAAATTATGTTTTCAACAAACCATACAATTTATGTAAAATAATAAATAAAAAATCATCATAAATTGATGAGTAATGTAAATACTATTTACATGATTTATCTTCATATACTGAAGAACAAAATTCAATCTAATAAATATTGTAAATAACTGGCATTTTATTTCCTGTAATTATCCGTTGCATGGTTTAATTATGAGATCAATTATAATTTTAATTAAATGTAAATTGATTAACTTATACACTAAAAATTTTTTGTAGAAAAAATTAATTTTATTCATTCGTAATGTATAAATTGAATGTTTGCATTAGGTAAAAAATAAGTTGGTTTATATAAATACAATACATATGAAAATATGTGAATTCCTGAATTTATTTAATTTATTATGTTTTCAAATGAAAAATATCATTACCTTCAATTTTTAATATTTCATGATTGTCAACAAAAAATTTGTTGCTATTAGTAAATCATTTCACATGACCATATAATAAACTCGGGTGTAAACTCGGATTACAGATTGATCAATATAATTAGTACATATTTACTTTTAAATCTTGTTTACATAAACACATCCAGGAATTTAAGTACATTATATATATATTTTTATTTTTTATTTTGATAAAAATGATACATTATATATAATAATTAAAAAATATATAAAATCATTTAAAAGCATTCAATTCTATGTACGTTAGTTATATACAAATATGAATTTTAGAAAAATTTTAATGTTTTAAAACATCAACAACTTGAACAACTTACTAAATGAGCAACTAATAAATGATTTTAAATCATTTAAAAAAAGCTCTTATATATATTATCAATCTGTAACTGAGTAAGTTATAAATATTTTTATGTACACATAACAACGAGTGTAAATAAACCATACAAAATATCGATGATTGATCGAGTATTCGGTGAAAACATTATTACAAAACAATGTTATGTTTTTTAATTATGATAATATAATAAAAGTAACGTTATAACATTTGCAAGAAAAAGAAGAAAATAAATGTTTTCATCGCATACTTTGTACATAAATAATTAATCCATATAATTACAAATCACACATTCGGTCCTAGAGAAAAACAAGGGGAAACAAAAAAGAAATATATTCGAATCAAGCCTTTGGTTTTTTTGCGTCTTTGACACGTGGACTGTTCTTCTTTTCCTTGGGCTTGCTCCTGTTTACCTTGTCTTTCGTGCCTGCTTTTGCTTGCAATTTTGCGACTTTTGTATTCTTCGCCGTTTTTATACATTTCACGCTTGTTTTGTTGCATTTAACCTTCGTTGTAGCAGGCAAACCGGACCGCATGCTGGGCCCGGTTAATTTGTACTAGGCTGGTACTTTCATTTTCTTCTTACGTTTTTTCTTTTTCTTATCATGATGTTGTTCTTCTTTCTTTGCTATGCAAATTCGACAATACCAATTTTCATTTTCTTCTGGAGGAACTTGCATTCCAACACAAACCCTAAAAATGAATAATATTATTTTGTAATTTTTTTCCCCTAAATGGTTATTGTTACTCAATACAAATATTTATATTTATTTATATATTATACATGTCTGGTATATTGAAGTGTTCAAGCAATTACATAAAAATTAGCTGCTAGATAAATATATATTTTAGCTAATTTATGTAAATTCTAGTTATTTTCCTAATTTCTAACTTTGTTCTACTATGCGATGTTATGTATTTAAAAATAATATTAAATTTTTTACGTATTTTTGTTTTAGTAAAAATGTTTAACTAAAAATATTTATTGTCTATGAATGTAAATTAGAATTTTAACAAAAAAGAATTATATTAATTTTTGGAACAAAATATTTATCTGTGAAATGGATATTTACCAGTGATACCAAGCATCGCAATCATCACAACCAATCATAGGCGAGCCATCATCCAGGCGACCACAAGCAGGACATATCCAAATTTGACGACCACTTTGATCCTATAAAAACTCAATGTGTTTTAATTGCCTTATAATTAAACTGAATAATTCTCCTAGACAACTCAACACATCTTCCAAAATAGTATTACGAATAAATTATGACGTCTTCAGTTTTCCAAGGTAAATATTTTTATATTTATAGGTCATCTTTTTATACAGTGTGGATAAAGGTAATGATCACATTTTTAAAGAAGTAAAATATGATTGGTGAATGATTTTCAGTAAAAACGATATTTTTATTGTGTGCGTGATTTAATTTTCTTAAAATGATGAATTTGATAATAGAATTTTATTATAGATGATATAACATTTGAATATGAATATGCACAAAATGTTAATTTAAAAATGATCTTTCTCTTCAAAATAAAAGTACATAATTTATTTACTCTTTCAATAAAACAAATAATTAATAACTACACTTGTCTCTCCTGATACTAATTCAAATTTGATTTTTATACATGTCATTGGCACAAGAAATTGTTACTAATTATATCTCAAAATATTAATAAGTATACATTCTAATAATTATAAAAACATCATATATTAATTTCTAACATAATAAGTTTGTTAAATCTGTCTAATAACGTTATGTTGAAATTAAATTAAATAATTTTTTTCACACCATTTAATTAGTCAAAAATTCGTTTGTATATAAAAGAAGTGAATCCTAATATACAATTTATGCAATTGCCAGAAAATACATAAAATATGAAAAAATGTTTCTATCTGACAAGTTGGCTTATTTATATGCCTACTTGCATTTTGTCTTATTAATTAGTCATTTTAACAATTTATGGTTGAAAAATTATGTTTCGTAAACACACGGGCTCACTGTGTTATCTTTCTTCTTTGTTGTTGTAGCAATACAAGAATTATTTGAGCAGAGCTACTCACCACAGTGACTGGCGTTGTTGTAGTTCTTTTGTCGCCATTTTCTTTATCTTCTTTAGTATCAACCTTTTTAGGAACCGCGTCTGCTTTCATTTCTGCGCGTTAAAACTAATGGTTATAAACCTAACTGTTTGACCATGCTACATTTAGCTACCTCATGCAATATTACATGCAGCTATTCACTTTTATTCTACCACTTTTTTAAACCATAATACTTTATATATCTATGTATCTGTTTCTATTTATATATCTGCATATATTTTATAGAAAAGTATTGTTCATCTAAATAAATTATACATTAAATTTAATTAAAATTATTGTGATTAATATTATATTATAATATATTATAATTACTGGATAATAAAATACTACTATGTCAACAAGCGATATGCAACTGAAGCGTAATATCAATCAAATCAGACAAGAAGGCAATCATCTACGGTTTTATTTAAACTAAATGCAGTTTAAATATCATATTATATAGAAAGAGTTGTATAATTGTACTGTTTGTGTCAATTATTTCACATGAAAGTAAATAACTGTTTTCATTTAATCTTTGTATCTTAAAACATGCCTATGAAAAGTTGTCTACAAATTTTACGTAAAAAGTGAAATCTGTAACAATATGTTGACAAAATTTTTCAAAAATATTTTTTTCTAAACTAATTGTAATTATATAAAATATTTAACTATAAAAGTATTGTTGTGATTAAGAAAATATAAACTATGTACTTTTAAAATATTATATTTTCTAAAAATGCTTTTCAAATTATTTTATGAAAACAATAATAAATAAAGAATTGGCATCATATTTTTTTAATTAAATTACAGATATAAGTATATTTTAAATCATCGTATTTAATCGTTTCTTAATTATTAAATAATCTATGAAAACATTTTTTTAAGTCTGCATTTTGATACTTTTTAAATCATAATTTTTATTTAAATTATTAACCAATTGTGAATTGTTTATATATAAAACTATAAAAAAGTAACATAAATGAAATATATGTTCTTTTGTTATATATAGTTATCAACTGCGAATAATACATATAATAGAGAAATCTAAAATTGAATAACAAAATAAAATTTCTTACATTTATATACATATATGTATATATATATATATATATATATATATTAATTCGATTCGTATAAATAATATATTTCTTTATTCCAAACTTTGACGTTATGTTATTTATTATGATCAGGCAGAGACAAGTATTTATCATAATTTATTTTCTTACAAGTAATTATAAAAATAAATAATTCAACGATTGTGAATATGATAATGTGATAATGAAATGATGACATGTAAGTTCTAATAAATGAAGTTTTATGATTCACGTGAATATATGTTTCTTAATAATATAAATATTTCTCATATTGACTTGCACTATTCAGCAAATGATACTTCTAAATAAAATTGTTGTATTCGACGAAAACATTCATGAAAAATATTGAAAAATGGTAATAAGAAAAAACATTGAAAAATAATGAAAATGCACACAAGAGACAAAAAGAAAAGATAATAGAGATCTATACGTGAAAAAGCTCTAAATGACTAAAGATGACACTATTAACCGTCACCACGCGTACAATGTTTTTAAATATATTAACAGTAGATGTGAGAGATTTAAGGATATTTGGATGACATGATCTGACTTATTTAAGTTAGGATGGGTTGAGTTGAGCCAGAAGTTTTGCTGTAAATATTAAGTAATTGAAATAAATAAATAATTAATAATAAAATTTATTAATCATTTATGTTAATTAATAAAGCATCTTGTGCATATAATATATAAAATATAAATATTACATAATTAATAAGATATATATGTTTTAATTTTTACAAAAAAAAGAAACTGAATTGAATGAAATAATGCACAAGATTGAACTGGAATATTAAGATATAAAAATAAATTTTCTGACTGTTGACTGATACTTACATAATAATAAGGTGGTGGTGGTTCTGGTAAGGAATTAATAGTTTGGGGTACTGGAGGATCAGGTTCTCGAGGGGGGAGAGTTTTAAAGATAGACTTCTTAGTTCGAGAAACTGATGCAGTTGACACGCTAGTGAGATTTGTAGAGAAAGAATTATCTGAAGCATAAGCGGGATTCAAATCTATGATCCCCTCCTCTGCTCTCTTACTTGTCGACTTCGGTTTGGGCGGTCTTGTTACGAGTGCAGAAATTTTGGCTAATTCAGGACTAGGCTCCCTCTTGACTTCTTCTTCCGGTTTCTTTGTAACTGGTTTAATTGTACTACAACATTTTAGATAATGTCAGATACAACTTGTATCGCTTCATACTTTAAAAATGCATAATATATTAAACGTTGCTATAAATTACACAATATATCTATTCAGAAAAATCAAATTAATTGAAAAATATGCATACATTTTCTTCATTAGAGGATTGTCGGGAGTTGCAGGTCTCGGTGACGGTGGTCCTATTTTGAATGTTAGCTTTGGTACACCCTCCGGTGCTTTTTCTTCCTTCTACAGAGAACAAATATTGCATGTTACAGTTTTATTCGCGAGTGAAATAAAAAAAAGTATTGCGTAAACACTTACAACCACTTTCTTATTTCCTTCTTTATCTTTCCTTTTCTCCTTCTTCTCCTTCTTCTCTTTAATCTTCTGTATTTTTTCCTTTTTATCACTTTTGTCTTTCTTTTCTTTTACTTTAATGTTTTTATCCTTGTGTTTGTCCTTCTTATCTTTCTTCTTCTTCAACTTGTCTTTCTTATCCTTTTTATGCTCTTTAATTTTCTTTTCTGGTTTATCTACTTTATCTGCTTTCACATTTTTAACCAACGACACAGGAGCGGCTACTGGCGGAGTAGGTTGTTCCTGAACAATTGCCGATGCTGGAGGAGATGGCAAAGGTGCGGGTACAGGAACAGTTGCTACTGGAGGTGATATTACAGGTGAAGGGGGGACCGGTGGCGTGATAGGTCTTTCTTTTTCGTATTTCGGTGCTTTGATTGCTTTTTCTGGTCTTTCTTTTTCTGCTTTATCAGGTTTTGGTAAAGGTGACCCAGTTCCATCCATAAACGGCGGTGTCATTCGATGCTTATCCCTGTCATTATTTTTAACTTTGTTCATGGTAAAATCATCCGGTCTTATTGGAGCACCCATAAAACGGGGAGGCATTGGCACATTGTGTAGAGGCAAAGGTGGCATTCCTCTGCCCATAGGCATTGGAAACCGCGAAAACAAGGGATTAGGAATCAAACCAGGTGACGCTGTGAACGTGGGAAGGAATGGGAAGGGTAAAGTTGGGGGCAGGACAGGTTCTCGGACTTGGGGTGGCTCGGGTGCTTGAGGCGTTTTAGGCCTGTCCATTAAATCAGATTCCATCACTTCAACCGATTGCTTTATCTGTTAGGAATCAAAATTTGAAATTGATAATTTTCGTACAATACTCTGCAGAATCAAATATTCTAATAATAATTATAATAATTCTAATTCTAATAATAATAATAATGATAATGATAATGATAATAATAATTCTAATATTAACATAAATCTACATAAACACCAAAATTATTAAATACTTTCTACTGAAATCACTAACTTTTTTGGAACTAGGTTCTTTTGCTGTTTTCTTAGACTCCTTCTTTTTGCTAATTTTCTCTTTTCTCTTTTTCTTCTGATCCGGTACCATGTACATATTCAATTCCGGTGTTTTGGGTGCACTTGGAATATGCGGTGGTGAATGATTATTAATAGCGTATGGTTGTTCCATAGGTATTTCCGTAATATCATCGTTAGCATGAGCATCTGAATTGTGCAGCGACTTCTTCTCTTCCTTCTTATCTTGTTCCATCGTATAAGGTCTGTCATGATCTTCACCCATTAACCCTGGTGAATTTTCTTTCGCATGCAAGTTTTCTCTGCCATACTTATGCTGTTCCACTGTCATTTCCTTATCCTTGTCCTCTCGAGGTTTAGATATTTTCTTGAAGATATTTAGTTTCTGTTTGTCCGGCTCTGAAGGCAGCTTGTCTACTGTCTCGTTTTTAATTTCCACGTTAGGAGAATTAACCGTCAAATCGATGATCTTTTCCGTCTTAATTTTTTGATTCGTTTTAGGTGCCTTAGCATTGCTAGTTAGTTTAGAAGGCGGTTTTGGTAATGGAGCTTCGAAACCAGCGCGATAACCGGACGTCCCCGGCATTGCATTCGCCACTTTTGGAATTTTTGATTTGACCTTGCCTTCTTTGGATATTTTCTTTGACTTTCCTTCTGTGCCTTTTTCTACTTTAAACAATTCTTTAGCTCTACTCTTTTTCTTGTTTTCTTTATCTAGCTTGCGTCCGTCCGGTGACTTTTTCACAATTTTCTTTGGTTTCTTTTCAAATTTCAGTTCAGGTGGTACCATTGGGTACGAGGATGAAGGTGGGGAATCTGCACGTGTTTGCTGGGGCGTTCGTGCTTCTGGTAGTTTGCCTTCGCGTGCGGGTGACAAAAAGCCTGACGTTGTCATCATAACGCTGTGAATTTCACGTAGAGGGCGTCCTTCTTCCATGAGTCGTGCGCGTTTAGTCATTGGGCTCTCAAAAGACACCGGATCTCCGGGTCTTTTGAAGATTACTTGAGGCGATGAACGGTTTGGCGACACATTATTCAAAATAGAAGTCGGACCGTTAGAGACAGGCGTTTCAGTCGATACTCCATTATCTTCTTCTGAAATTTCCATTGGTTTAACATCACCTATGAGACATAAAACTTTTATTAGTTTTATTTAAAACTAAACAAATGATAAATATCATTGGCAATAAGAAATGAAGCTGAATGTTACGTTAAAATAAATAATATAGTTGTCATTGTTGATTTCGGATTGAAATAATCAATAATTTTTGATAAATGAAAGAAATAGAAATACAAATTATTAATTTAATAAATACTAAATTTTATTTTTGAACAAAATATAAAAATGTGATATAATTTACAATGAAAGTGTTACAATGAAATAAAAGTAATCAAAACCTTAGTTTCGCTTGCAAGAACATAAATATGAACATGAATTAGTAATTTGAATCTATATTTATACATGATTTTGCATATGGGTCATAATATAAGGGCTTTGAAATAGTTAAAACCTTCTGTTTCAGGATACATGGCAGGTAAATGCTCATGAACGTTGACTGGTCTTGTTACAACTTCATTACTTCCGGGCTTCAGAAAGTTGAGGTGATTTTCTTTATGAATTGGTAATTTCGGAACAGATAAAACACATGGAACAGAGTCAACATTTTTAATGTAGTCTGCTAATTCATTTATATCAATATTCATATGTTGGAAAGCTAAACCCAAGTCATCCAAATTTGATTCTGTTCGGCCAACTAAAATAAAAATAAATTTAACAACGTTTAACATTTATTTATATATATATATATATAATATATATATATATTAATTATAGTTGAATATATATGTTGAATATAAGTTGAATATAAATATATATATATATATTAATTATAGTTGAAAAAGAACATAATAGATATACTTTTTGTTATAATGAATTATTGTACTTACGAGTTTCAGTATATTGATGTGTCAGTCTAGCAACTCTTAACATGTATTCTTCCATCAAATCGACTAAAAATTCAAACGGAGTTGAGTTTATGGAACTGTAACCTATGGTTTGGCATATTTGTGCCACAACCAATTTAAGGATGCTCCGATTGTATTCAGCAGTCATTTTGCTGTAATAAAATTAATCATTGTTGAATATCTAATATGTTTTGAAATATATTATTTATAACTTTGTTATATTATTAAATAAATTGCTAAGATAATATAGCATTTTAATGTGATCTTATCAATATATTCAATTTTTAATAGATAAAAATCAGTTATCAGTCATTTTATAACTTTAAATATATTTGAAATATTAATGTCAAATATTCAAGCAATAATATTTTATAACTTATCCAGATATTTAATTCAAGGATAAAATTGTTCTTGATAATTAATATAGTTTGTTCATTATTTTTTATTCAATCAACTAATAAATAAAATAATTTAAGCATTTATTTCTTATATGTAAAACTTTATATATAAATATGGTTTTTATTTAGATATAAAAATAATAAATCACTTTAATATTTAAATTTTAATACAAGTTAATATTTTATCTAAAATGAATCAAGAAAACAAATTATTTTATATTTATATCATTAAATTATTTATTCTACAAATTAATAATACTTATTTCAAATGATTTCACAATGCAATTATATGATAATGAATGTTACTGTATTCGTTGTAACAATGTCATTTGATTTAACTGATATTTTTTTTATTATACATAGTCATAAGGATATCAAGAATTTGTATTCTTTTAATCAATGTGAAAGTTATTTATATAATATACATTATATACATTATTATTTTTTATATAAATTTTATCAAATTTATTGTTTTTGTATAAATTTGTGAATTATCCTAGCCTTAAGTATTCTTCATGCTGTAATTATATAATAAATTAAAATAAGAAAAATAAATGTTCTCTTTTTATCGAGAGAATAAAATTATATTGCTAAAATTAGATATGAATGTTAATTATTTTGTCGCATAAGAAAATAACTTACCATCTATTATCTAATGACTATCAAATGACTGATATTTTGGTTCAGGGTACATTTGTTATTTCCACAAGGAATACATATCAACGGGATACATTTTAAGATTATATCATATCCTTTATGAAAAACATATCGCTTTCATAACTTGCAAAAGATGCAAAATAGAAATCATACACTGCTGTGAAACGAAGTCTGTTTAATTTACATTAAATCTTGCTTTTTCAATCGACACGTTGTAGGTTAGATCATTGGCATTACCTAATTCCGTGAATTAAAGCAGATTGTTCTGCATAATTATAACGCATTACTACAATACATAAAAACGTTATAAGTTTACACAAAAAGTATAATCAAAATCAATAGAAACACGTCAGTCAACTCTTTATAAACAAATTTTGTCTGTAAATTAATACAATCTTTCCGAAAGTCGAAAAGTAGACTACCAATACTATGTATAAATTCTCTTTTATATACTGGAATCAAGATTCGGGATTTTTAAACTGTGAAAGTTATGAGCGCCCTCTGTAG
>JABFPK010002246.1:0-10409 GCA_022817445.1 Habroteleia sp. ZL-2020
CTACTTGATTATTTTTTTTTTGATTTGTAAAAGGAGATAGTCTTTAATTCCGTTAAAGATGAATTTCTGTGTCTCAAGAATAATTTCTTTGTAGAAAAGTCATATTCCATTAATAAATTTTAAAAATTATTGTACTTTCAACTAAAACAATAGAGTGTTTCTTGTTGATGAAGAAAAACTGTGTTTCTGTGTCACTGTTTAATTTAAAAGTTAACATTTATAAGGTATTTACGTAATGAAACGATTTTTTATTTTTTAATTATACCAATTTCACGCTCGAAAAGTTTTATACAAAATGTGAACACGAATGCGAATTAAAATTAAAATATATATTAAAATTAAATGTAAATAAAAAAATGAATTTTAGTATTTAAATGATAAATCATTTATCTAATGTAAAAGTATGTTGGACATTTTGTTTCTTTTGAATCTATATAAATTTAAATTAGTTTTTTTCAGATTTTAATAGATATATCGACAATGCAGACACGAGAAAGGCTGGTGAAGCGTGAGGATTTTTCCGACATTTACGATATCTTATATATATATATATACACGTAGGGTCATTTTGTATAAAATACATATATAATAAGAAATAATACTTTGCAACGCGAACAAAGAAAAGGAACTTTTTTTACACCAAGTAGAATCTCGTACGAAAGTTTACTATTACATCTCAAGAATTTACTATTCTTCTTAGTAAGTTTATGCTACATTCAAAAAGAATAAGTTTCGCACATGAAATGTAATAAGTCTTACCGAATGCATTCGTAAACAACATTTATATACTCAACGCATATTTGCATACTTAAAAACAAGTAACTCTTTTTACTTATTAAAATTTTCTCAATGCAAATATTTAATCATATATATTTAATGATATGAAGAAACATGCAAAATTATGCTTGAAAATATACAATTTGGATTTGTTTTCACGTAAATATCAATTTCAGTGTATTACTAGCAAGACAAGAATAATAATTAAATCATTTGCATTTCGCATTAAACTTGAACGAATTCATATTCCGGTCGAAATCCGTTCTCTGTTATTGTTTGACGATCAAATAATTCATAAATTTATTGGCGTAAAATAATTTCAAATTCGCTTCTGTACGCAACGTTAATTACAATAGTTGCATTGTATTTGTGCGCTCGGATTTAAGCATACACATAGAATGCTCGAATAAAATTATTTCATCGTTAGTATTTTTGATTTGTTTCAAGAAAAAAATCGTTATGTTGAAAAATGCAATTTTAGATAAAGGAATAAATAAAGCAACAAGAAAATGTGTATGAACGGAAAAAAATTAGACATTGTTGCGACTTTACTTTAAGAGCAGAAACACCACGCTTATGCAAAAATGTAATGTCCCACAAAGTGGGACACAGTAAAATTTTTGAAAAAATAAAATTTTTCTTTATTGGATGTATCGATACATTTGATTATAATTTAAGCAAAAATAATAAAAACTTCAATAATTGAATAGTGGGGGGACACAACGCAACCCTAAAAGAATACTAAACTTTGTTATTATAGAGTGTCATAGAGTTAATGTGAATAACCCGTCTCAATTTATGCATTGCAATGAAATTGCTATGCAAATGTGAACAAAGAATGTTTTCCTTTACATGTAATACTGTCGCAAAATAATATTGGGACATGGATGGCAAAAACGATGACAAATATGTTCATCTTGTCAATAAATCAGCCGAGCTGTGTAACACAAAACGAAATCGGCCCCTTTTTATTCCCCGCCGCATTGCACGACCGAAGAAATCAATTTGGATTTATGGAAAGTCTATTGACTTGCTTGCAGTTCTAAAGAACTCTTCAATTTTACGCGTGTTCTCGAGGCGTTCGAATATTTCAAGCACCGTCACGGAAAATATCGTTTACCTTGTACTCGAAACACATTTGACGTAACGGAAATTTATTTTGCGGCTGAAAACATCTTTTTCAAGCGAGTTTTTTCGATGCTAATTGACAGGGCTTCCTTGCAAATTTTAACACAAAATTGTTAGGAAAATAGCATTCCTTAAGTATTTTACTAAAGGTAAAATAGTTTTCATATAACAAATACAAATGACGATTAGTCTTCGAAATAAAATTCATTATCAATTTTGTATAACAAACAAAATAATATTATTAAAATATTATGATTCAAACCCAGGAATTCGATAGAAATCGAATTGTTTTCATTTGATTGTTGATCAAAATAATAAATGAAAAATAAGTATTTTAATTGGATCTCGGTTTTCCTTTGACGCGTGAAACTTTTTATTACTTTGTATGGGTGTTTTCATTTGAATTTCAAAATTGCGATTCTTCGATAGAAAAGAAATTATTCTCATAAAACATGAAAGCCAAATGCATGAGGGAAGCTTATTCAACTTTGAAAGTGCAATGCGAAGCTTGCACACGCGCGCTATAAGGAAACTTTCAGAAATCAGGAAGTCGCATTCTGGGAAGTAAAAAGTTAAAAGTTTAATAATTGAATGGCAAAAGAATTACACAGGGATATGGATACCAATGGAAAACAACATTGTCAAATTTCAATTTATTGACATCTAATCAAGTTTCATGATAAAAATATATTAATTACATTATACATTGTAATTATATTAATTGCAAAATAAAATTACAAATTTGCTTTAAAAAGATAAATTAGACTAATTCATTTATGCAGTATCACTACTTTTAAATTAAATTTAAATAATAATAGTATTTTTCAAAGTAAAATAAATTAAATAAAAATTGCATAAATTTATATATATTATTAAAAAAATGATTTTATGTTGCTTAGAATAATTTTATTATTATATTTAAAAAATGGAGTACTTATATTAATTTAGATATTTAAATAAAGTAATATTTTAAGAGCGAGAATACATAGAAATTCCCAGGACGAGAAAAAAAGCGTTTGATGAGCCTGCGACTCCCCTTATCGAAGAGCCGACAACTAAGTTATGGGATCGTTAACCCCAACCTTCTCACCAAGTATTTAAAGTATTTCATAGAATATAAGATTTTAAGTGTCATACAAAGGGACATCATTCCGCTTTATTGATTTTCAGATTATAATCACATTTTTCGTCGAGTTATTTTACTTTCATATTCAATTTTAAAATGTAGCATTCCGGGAAATAATTTTTTTTTAAACAAAAATCGCATTAAAAGGAAAAATTAAACGACATTGTTAAAATATATCAAAAGTGATTAGTTTAAATTGCAAAGTGTCTGGAAAGAAATAAAAATTACAACTATTGTGAATCGCTTTGTTTTCGAACAATAAACAATAATTGTGCAAAAATGACTCATGTCGAAGCGAAGGCCAAGTCCCGACTCTCGTATACATGCAATTTTCCGCATGAAAAAGTGTACAAATAAAATTATTTATGAATAAAATATGTCGATGGAAGGAAAAACCTGATTTACAATCCGGCGCAGTCGAAATTTCACGACAATGATTTTCTAAAATTATCTTCGGTCACTTGGCAATGAGCCCCAATATGTTATAAAGACATAATAAACCGACATTAAAACGAAACTTGACGTTCAATATTATTTCAAAGTTAAAGTTTACTTAATTGGAAAAGTTATTTTTCCATTATAATATTTCAAAGGAATTTTCGTCGAAAGAAAATACCGAACGAATAAAGCGTCAAATTAAACATAAATTAATCAAATTTACTTAAACTAGTGAAATAAATTACAGCTACAAAATTAACGAGAGAAATATCGTTGTTAATTTGGATGAATTTTCAAAATTTTATAGGATTTTTGAAATCGTTTTTGAATTGTATAATTACACAGAATTTTTAGTCGGAATTGATGAGAACAGTTATAATGACTTTATTCGATATTTTAAGAGTTAGTTTTCTGAACTGTAATTTTACAGAAATGAAGTTGCTACTCAAATTATTCAAGTTATCTGTAGTATGTTAACGCGAACTTCAGTGACAGTGTCAGTTAACTACCACAAATATCACGTTTCGCGAAATCAATTTTTAAATCTCGTTACCCTCGACAACATTCGAACAAAAACGATTCTCTCGGAAAATGAAAAACAATTTCCACTTTTCATTTAAGACAAACTTGCAAATGAATGTAAATAAAATAAGAAAACTCCAATTTAATATTTAATAACAATAAAAATGTTTCAGTTCAGTTTTTATACACTTTTCATAAAAATAATATTAAATTGAAAGGATTATCTGTTTTTAATTACAAAAATAAATGTAGAATTAAAAAATTGCCACAGATTATACGATTCTCAGATAATTATAAACATTTTAAAAAATACGGTATATTATTAAACTTCATAATATATTTTATAGTGTATTTTATGATAATAAACTTATAATGTTTTGCTGTAAATTATGGTTTACATAAATACCACATCAATTTTGAATTATAAAGGAAATTATTATAAAAATAAAGTAAAATCATATTTTAATATATTCGTTAATGCTAAAAAATTCGCTTTTTTATTGTTCATTAATTAATAATTCATATTCTTGTTTAAATCGCATATTTCACATACGTGATTGGTAATTACATTAAATCCAATCAATATAATTTAATTTGTTATAATTCTGCTTTTAATTTGAAAATCGTGATGCTTTTAGAAAGATATATACTAGTTATTATAAATGGAATTAATATTCTGAACATGAAGCAATCATGCTGAACAATATCATTTTCCTTTATAATAAATAGATTTTAATTTTGTTCATATATTCGAAGAAAATCCGATTTAATTTAAAAAGAAATTCCGTTTATCTTGTAGAAAGTCATCTTTAAATTTATTTCTTCTAACTTTATTTTTATCACGAAAAAAGCAAATGACGAATAATTTAGTATAAATGCAATTTTCTTATAAATTGTTTACATCATTTTGCGTTTAATCTAAAACGGTAAACGTATGTTTTGAAATTAAATATTTATCGTTTTCTTTCGTTTTTACGCAAAGGGAAAATAAAAGATAAAATAAAAATAAAATTGAATATATAGCTGTTTTTCTTCACTCAATAGTAATTTGTCTATAAAATTATGGTATGTGCAATTCGCATTTAGCAAAGCAAATTTCATTAAAACGTCTGGAACTTTAGTCATCGCGACTAATAAAACTTACAAGTCATAATGACTAAATCTGCGGATATCTGCGAGTAAATCTTAATGAAGCGCCATTTACATTTATTGAGCAATATCTCTCTCTTGTGGCGTTGCTTTGTGAAGCATGCAAAGACTGTTTATTCGATTGCTTTCAGATATTTTGCTAGCAAATCAAACTTTTTACACTTTTTCTGACTGTATAAATTGCAAAGATAATCTAAATCAAGCTGTCTAAAATATATTTTTAAACTTTTCATTTTAAATTGAATCTATTATAAATATTTAAACAAATTTCGAAATTGATTTTGCAATTGTTTCAGTGCGCGAAAATTTGAAAGAAATTACGAGTCGATCGCAGAATTATGAAGCGATCGGCACAATTGCATAAGTCGCGAAGAAATTAAATAGAGAAACTGAAGAGTCGCGTGATACCTGCGGAAGATAAGCGGATCGCAATTACGGAGCTTAACGCTGTACGACGTGTCCGGAATGCGTGCTCGAGTATATATATCCTGGTGCAAAAGGTTAATGCAATTGTGCCAGATAAAAGTTTTCAAACTTCCCTTATCACATACGGCTTTATGGAAATTAATGAACAACTTTTACGGACGCGTTTTACTTTCGTATTTGCATAATTTCGACCGGTTCTTTTAATTAAACTTTATTCAAATGTTCAAATTGTGTATCTACTAATAAAAAAAATTAATTCATTGATATCAAAATGAATAAAATAAATACAAATTATTTCCAAAAATTTTCAATGGCGAGATTTGAACTCCACTTCTGCAAGTTTTCTTTTGAAAATTTACCCTCAACTGATAATATATATTGAATTTCATTTTCAAATAAAAATGTATATAAGAATGTTAATTTTAAAAAACATACAACTTTTTGCTTGACAGATTTTGTTCGAATTTCAAGACAAAACAATGGAAAGCGAATTACTTAAATCATTAGTTGCTTTTTTGACAATTGCTAGTAACGTTCAAATGTTTTGAATTTCATCATTGTGAAAGTGTTGCAAATCGTTTTGATTAATTAAAGCGACGACGTAATTGATATTTCCGTGCACTTGAGGTCGCTAACAATATTAAAGGCCTTCCTCTTGACTGCCCCGAGTTGAATTCTCGACGGAATCTCGAAGATATTTTTTAATTAACTGGCGCATTCATCTGAATTTTACGACATTTTCAAACTTCGTTTTACGCGAGCTTTGTAATCCGACGTTTGAATAAACTTTTAATTCGGCGTCTTTCTGAAATTATTATGCACGCGATATCAAAACACACTGCAACTTTTTCACGAATAAAAATTTTCCTTGCTTTTCCTTTTTCGTTTACTTCTTTTTTAACGCGTAGTTTCAAAATTTGCAGTAACTGAAAATAATGTTATTCCGATATGGTGCTCCAATGCGAAATAATGCTTCGTCGTGATTTCCAGATTTATTGAGAATAAATGTGAAATCACAAATAGCGGAAATTCGCTATAATGAACGTCGTTTCTTTTTCGATCCTGGAACCGTTGCCGGACGCATTAGTATTCGCGCACGACACGAACAACATTTTGATTCTATCAACATCTCTTTATATAAATAGAAATAAATTTCGATGTCACCCATTTGTGAACAAAAGTTGCATTTAAGTGAAATAAAAACATGATTCAAATCTAATTCTTCATTTAAAATTATAAAGTTTCGCTTTTGTTATTTCCCAGTAGTACTTTTGATGAATTAAATTAAATAGTTTCATAATATTTGTGTACAGTTTTAACATAAACATAATTTCTTGTGACAGAAATTGAACCTTATGGAAACAAAATTGAACTTTTAATAATTTTAGTCATTTAAATTTTAAACAAACAACGCCAATATGTGCAAAATTAATTGTTCCACAGTTATTATTAATATTATCTTCAATGCTTAATTTGATCATTTAAAGATATGCATTGTGATTTCGACTTTCCATTAAATTATTGCTTCAATATAAAACGAATAAAAAAGATAGTTTGAATTGAAAATACTTTCTACACACGTTTTAATGTATATTCGTCTTTTTACCCTTTTAGAGTTATAGTGTACTTCCAATAAAATCTTTTATCTTCGGTTGAAATGGTTCGATTGTCCAAGCATCATATTTTCTTTATATGTACATACCTAAAACAGAAATAAAGATAGAATATAAGAATTACTATTAATAAAATACATATTAATGTCAATAAACATTGAAGATTTATATAGCTTCTGGACAATAAAGAAAAAGTAAATTTCAAATATTACGCTGAGTTTCACATTAAAGATTGCGTACTCAGAAATAGCCTTTGAATATTTAACGACAGTTGAAATAAAATGTTCATTAATTCAGCAAAGTATTATTGTCAATTACTATCCACCGTAATGTTCAATTAATTAAAATAATTTTCATTTATTCAATTTTTTTATACATTTTAAAGATGAAATAGTTAATGTCATATAATTAAAGCTAATTTTATTCCATGTTTCCTTTATTATTATTATACGAGTTAAATTTCGTTCTTTAATTAGATAAAGTACAAAAATGATTAAATATCGATTTTCCTCCTTTCACCATGAAATAGCTTGATTCGGGATGAAACGCGTGTGCGTATTTTGCCAAGAATTTAATTTGTTCAAGAAAAATATTTTGACTAAGAAATTCAGGGCATGACGTAAGAGTGGCATACTTTAACCAAACGACATTGGTTTTTGAATTAACCAGAAAATGAAAAGAAATATTTTAATCTATTTCTAAGTGTAATTAAATTTTGGATTTATTAATATGTTCCATTTTTTTGATTTATTCAGATAATTAAATATACCATTTTAAATTTTAATTTAAAAAAGTGCAATAATTTATTCTACTTATATATTTAATGAAATATTTTCTCCGTAGATAAATACCTTATTTGACATCGTGAGTTTATAAGATCAAAATCTTTGAGAACATACTCAATGCTATTATCATTATCAAATCAATAAACGCATTAATTTCTATTAAGTGTAGGGTGTTTGGTTTTATCGATACGTAACTGAGTCGAGTTAAAGCAACCCTCGAGCCACCCCGTTAGCATCTTTTCCTTGTATTGTCGTCTCCCCTCGGTCCCGCGATCCCTTGGCCAAAGCGTCTTTACAAAGCGAAGCAAAGGGTTGCAATTCGCGTTAAAGCCACTGTTACGACCCGATTTCATGTTATGAGGTCTACTGAATACACAATTGTAATTCAGTAAAAGAGTTCTCAAAGGCATGCTACATTTGAAACGTATATACATTTGTAATGCGATTTCAAATATTAACCATTAGTCGTTATGCCAGATAACTTTTTATCGCCAATGAAATATGTTTTATTTTGTAACAACAATATCAGCGCAAAATGAAATAAATAAATTCGTGACATCAAATAATATTAAAGTTTAAATTAGATTTTAAAACTTCAGTACTTTTTATTTAATTATAGGAATTAGTAAAGTTCATACGATGCATTATTCTATTAACAATACTAAATTAATTATTTAATTAATCTGATTTTTTAATCATAATTTGAGAACAGAATTAATTAAACTGTTATTTGAAAAACTACGGACGTGCAAATTAATTAATGTAATTATTTTCCGTAAAATATAATAATTAAATAATATAATTTTCGTTGTTACACTTTACGACGTAAATTTAATTTGTTGAATAATTGATGCTTATTTATTTGCGATAGTATAACAATATTACGTAAACAACATTTACTTCGTTGCGAAAAATCAATAGAGCCAGCGTAGAAATAAAAACTGATGAATTCATTTTAATGATCGAATAAGTTATTTGTCGAATGTTAAAGAAATTACGAATGATTCGAACAGATTGTTAAAATTTCATTAACGTTAAGCGACTGAGATGATTTTAAAACTACATGATATTTCGCTATCTGGACCGTTGCCATCCGAGTTTTGGCAGATACTTGTCGCTAATTATTCATGAAAAATGAATACGTACAGTTTAAAGTCAATGACTACGCTCGTTATAAATAAGTAACACGTTTTTAACTGTAATTTTAAACACTGCAAACAATTCGTAACTAAGAATGCATAAATAAATAAATTTATTCTTTGTTTAAAAATATATTCAAAGTGCAAAAATAGACGTCGAAAAGATTAAAACGAATGGAAATTAATAAAAGTAAATTTTCTGAAAAATTTGTCAAACGTTGAAAATAATAATGTCATAATTTATGCCTTTACGCTTTAATTAAACAAATCTTGAATTATGGCAAATGAAAAGACGATTTATTAAAATTGTTTCCATGAAATATGAACAGAAATAAAATAAATTAAAATTGTTCATACAAAGAAGATTATTACTTTGGAAAGAACAGATAATACGATAGAAGAATTATATTTGTATGTGTATCAAAGCACAAAGTATCACGACGCGAATGAAACTTTTTTGCGATTAATTAACCGTGATTGGTTGAGCGTCCATCTGTTATTTATTATTAATGTCACTCCAGAGATGTTTAATACGAATAAATTCAGACATGTAAGCTGTTTCGAATATAATTATGTACAATTACGTTGATAATTTGTCGCTTTGATTTTCCTAAATATTTCAATATTAATCCAATCTGTTTGTTTGTTTAAAGTCATTTGAAGTATTTATGTATTATGAATTACATTTTGAACCGCGGACTGCAGTTGGGCTTCGCGTTACGCGAATCATATAGAATTATTTATAGAAATAAGGTCACAAAAATGGAAAAACCTTTATATTTTGTGATATATGTTTTTAAATATTATTTATTATAATTATCAACATTACAGTCTCGTATATATAGAAATAAAAAGGACGGAAGAAAGTTTTATTTTTAAATTCCACAATTATATATATAAATTACTTATATAATTATTTCGAATTTGAAAATTGTATTATTTCAGTTAAATAAGAATATGTAAGTTTATGAATTTGTTAATTTCTGATATCTTATTATTTATGTCATATAATGCTAGACTTATTAACATATTTTTATAGATGTACGTATACATAGTGAAGAGTTCTGTTTAAAATGCGCACCGTCGAGTCGAAAGCGCCTTCGATACCTCACCCCATCGTACACCGAAGTTGCTGTACGACACGTTCGACCGCGACCGAGAACATGAAAAGTGTTCTCGCTGTTTGCATCTTTTATATGTACACATTTCAACTTATCCGGGATTTTATAACCTAATTAAAATTGTCGACAAATAATTGTACGTTGCTTGCTAAAATAATCTCATAAATGAAAATAAAATTAATATA
>JABFPK010002247.1:0-10408 GCA_022817445.1 Habroteleia sp. ZL-2020
ATTGATGAATGGCTAGTGAGTCTCGCTGAACTAATTACTATCAATGTACATAAATTATTACATGTAATCGTAATTTGCAACAACGAAGATACAGAGACGGAGATTAATTTTTATATACATGTATTGTATTTGAAACCGAAGGACTATGTACTTATGGACTACGCGAAGATGCGCAAAAAGAATTAGCATAATAAGAATAATATAAAAAAGAAATAAATTATAAAACACTGCATATAATTGAATATTCATATATTCAATGTGCATGTTTTATCTGGATGGTATCAACGGTGTCTTCGGACGTGAGACGTCTTTCCGTAGAGTCTTTCAACAATTTTTCTTTTCTTCCTTTTAAGGTAGAAAAGAATATAGATATAAAGCCCAGCACGGAACCAAAAAAGCGACGAAAAAATAGAAAAAACGGGGAGGGGCAATGCACCTAAGTTTACCACGCATGAGAACAGTACGTATTTCCTGTGCAAAGTCTCAAGAACGAGCGGTTAGGTTAGGTACGTCGTGGTGTACCGATGTATAGGTTTCATCCAGCTGTAGTAGCAAACTCTCTGCGGGAGTAGCCCGTGCAGAAGCGAAGCTAGCAAAGTTTCGCTCGAGAGCGTGACGGGGGTGGAATGAAGGGTGGCATGCCATGCTATACGAACTTGGCGAAAAAGACGGGAACATGGTTTGAGCGAGATGGAATAATGCAAAGGGTGGACAAGGGGGCGCAAGAGGGGACGAGCTCGAGTTGGAGCGATGGCAGAGTATTGATTTAGTGGGTTTCGCCTTCTCCTTCTATTTGTTTCTCTCATTCTACACCTCCACGTCTCCACGTCTACAACGAGGATATCAAGTCTTTGAGGCTCCTCCAACGCCGCCATTCTTTATTCGTTCGAGTGTTCCGTCTATGCTGATTTGTTTATTTTGCAACGTATCGTTTTCTAAATGAATTTATTTTCTCAAATATTTCGTCTCCTTCCACGCATCCAAATTAAATATCCGTGTCACATTGAATGAAATACATAATTTGCAAAGTAAAGTCTCACCGTGTTATCAAAATAATTTTACTATCAAAATTCAGCGTTTAAAATGCGGATTCAAACATTTTAAACTGGTAAATTGAATGTTTTCTCAACTACCGTTAAATTTGAGGTTATTACCAGTCGCCTTTCCTTTTAAACCGGGATCGATTTATTGTATGTTATTATTATATGCGTGTATTAACTTTGTATACACTCCATTCTTATAAAGAATAATACTTAGCACATGCAAACCGGTACGAATCGGTATGCGAGCATACGATGCTTCGTATAAAATCGCTCCAAGCGTTATAATTTAACGATAACTTAAGTCTTAATTATATCGATGAAGTTATTTGATCATGCAATGCAAATTTCTCACTCCATTAAACGGATTTTATGCATTTTATGCCAAGGCGTCACTTATCATATAAATATGCGATTTTACGCGTTGTAAGAATATATAACGAGACGCTTTTGGAACAAATAACGCAATTATTTTTTCGTATTTTTATTTTTAAATTAATCTTAAAATATGGTATAAATTGTCAATTAGCTGTTTATAAGCTATAGAAAAATTATAATTTTCATATTATCGTTATACTTGGGATAAATTTGCAGGGTGTTATTTGATCAATTTATTTTTCATTTACAAAGAATCACCAAGTGTTTTCGTAATACGGGAGGAAACCAAAGATACTATCACTATGTAGTTAAGAGGTGTTTACAACTGCCGCGGAGAGTGAATATGTGGGTAAGTGGGAGAGAAGATGGCAGTAAATATTCCGGGTTCCTAGTAAGCAACGCTCGCATCCAGGTTTCCCCTGTTTTCGATTCCCTTTCAACCGGCCGAGTATATTCGTCTCGTCGTATCGCGGAATTCCAATTTAGACTCTTCTACAGTTTTCCGTTCTGTTCTTCTTTTCAAACCTAAAACATTCAATCGATTACTCACGCAATCTTCTTCCTTCAATTTCCCTTCGTGATTGGATTCTTCTTCGAGGGAGAGAACTTCCTTTTGACTGTCTTAAGTTTAATTGAAATTACTGAAATCAACTCCGTTCTTAATCGCATATACATATTGTATGTTTAGACAATTTATTTTACTCGTCGCGTTTAACTAAACGGAGCACAAAAACAATTTTTTCAAATTAGATAAAAATTGCACTGAGAAAAAAAATTATACAAATGACTAAATTTTACTGTTACACCGTGGATATACTTCCTAAAATTAAAAAATTACTATCTGGTATAGTTAAATTGAAATGCATGCCAGAATATGATTTTTTATATTGTTTAAAGTATATCCACATTGTACCAACTAAAATAATAATTTATACAATTCTTTTTTTTATATTTGCTGAAAAACAATTGTCAAAATATTTAAAAACGCATTATTATTGTAAAATTTAAGTATCGTTGAATTGCAAGAATTGAAATGAATTAAACATTAAACCTAATCCAAATTATGAATGCCAATGTTTATAGTTTATTAATCTAAATGGCAGACAAACGTGAAAGATAAAAATAAAAATGGAGGGCTAGATGTGGGGACATATGATCGAAATGCAATTACGATAATGGCATCTTCGTGTAACGGTGGCCAAGCTGACGCGCCCTTTTGGGACGAGCTTAAATATCAGGACAAAGGTTACGTCCGACAGGCCGAGCGGGGAACACCCTCGACCGTGGATCCTCCCTTGGGAACAATCTAACACAAGACTCAGGAAAACTTTTCGAAAAAGAAATTGCCAAGCCGTCGGACCTCAAGCTGGAATATTAGAAATTCCGCGCTAGCTAGAAGCCAATGTCGAAGGGATCTCAGCACGTCAAATAAGAAGATACGTTGAATTACGGCCACCGATTGCCGAGGACGATGTTTTCTTATTGGATATTGGACAGTGACGTATTCCCCGGCAAATCCTTGTCCTCAAGAACAATGTCTATGCGTCAGCGACACTTTGATTAATTTTACTGTTTTTTGTTACATTACTTTAGCTTGCCTATCCTGCGATGATAAGATTATCTCACTGACATGTACATTGTTAATAATGTGAAGAATAAGCAAAACTGTTTCCAATATATATAAATGGAAAGTACTAGAAAATGGTTTGCAATCACGTTTTGTAATGAAATTAATAATCCAAAATCAACAATTAATTTTGATAAACCACTTACCCAATGTAAGGCTTGATGTAGAGCAAGCATTTTGAAACAATAATAAAAATTTAGAATTATATTATAATTCAGTAACTGAAATTAATGAATGAAATGAATAACTGAACTGAAACTGAACTAAAATGTTTAGACGAATGTAGACGACTGGGCACTGTTGATCCAATAGAAAATTCGTAATAATAAGAATTATAATACCGAACTGAAATTATTGTTGTTGCGCATTAAGTTTGCGCAGTTTGTTATTTCGTTTTGAATGTTTATATTTATAAATATTAAATATAATATTTTTCAAAATGTTTCTATATATATTGCAATTTATATTATTTAAAATATAAATGAGATTAAATTAATATATTAATTATTTTACTGTTTAATAAAACTTAAAAATATAATCTCACGCATACAGCCACTTAATAAATATATAAAACAGTCTCAACGTCAATCGCGCTATTGAATATGTCACATTTGCTTCAATAACATTTTAACGTAGGGTTAACTCTGAATGATAGCGCAGTTATAGGCCAACATTTCGAAGTTTTATTATCTGTCACTATTGATTCAATAACATAAGCTTTACAGCGCGTATCGATGTTGAATTAGAAATGAGTTATTTCTGACTTAATCACGTTTTTGCCCATAATTTAAGTCGTACTAATATTTAGTTTTTTATATTGACAGTTATTTTTTTTTAAAAAATAAAAAAATAAGTTAATAATATTTCTAAGATTTACAGAAAAATTTGCATTAATAAATTATAAATAAAAGTATTTAAATAAAAATAATTATGCTATTACTTTTATGTAACATGTTGATGACAATTATATATAATACCTTATATGTAGAACAGATTTTGGACCTCTATATAATTTGCAATTTTGTTCAAAATTATTACATATGTGAAATGTGGTAGGAAGAGATTTTCTTGTTTACGTTATACTTTTGAAGTTTCTTCGTCTCAAATGCATCATCGAAGCTTATTTGCAGTGCTGATGTAACTATTCTAAGGGTCATTAAATTCTCTTTTAAGAGCCTATAAATTACTTGATAGCAATATCAACAGAAGGGCGGGAAAGTGTCACTTGGCATTTTGCCAAATATTTTATAGTAACGGTTATAATGAATATTATAATTATGCTATCACATATTGAAATGTTCAGCTAATACAATAAATATTATATTAAATTGCTCAAGTACTTCAAATTGAATAGATTTTTTGCTCAAAGTTAAATCTCTTTTGAACAACAAATTCGAGAAACGTTTTATCCAAATATATGACTTTTAATCTTTTTTCCCCCTATACACAAAATGTTTATCAAGCGATTGGAAAAAAAATGAAGCAATACTGTCACTTCTGCGTAGCATTTCGTTTCGTAAACCGCTTGTCTGTTAGTTTTTTTATTCTGATATAAATAAATGTGTGACGCGTGTTAAAAGAAACTGTAAATTATCATTTTCATTATAAGATATTTAAATATATATATATATATATATTATAATTATGGAATTTTTCAAAAAGTGTGACAATTATTACTGCAACGTCTACAAAATTTGTTGCGTGAATATATATAGAATACAAACTTTACCACTTTAAAAATGTCAATCGATGTAAAAAGGGTTCAATAGTGCATGATATATATATAATTATATTTTAATAGTCTTTTTCTGCGTGTATTATACATATAAATAAATGAACATTTTTTATCGATACAGTTTTACTCTTACACATTCTTTTATTAACATTTATTCTCGTTTTATAACCTTGAGTCTTGAAATTATGAATAAGATTCAGTTTCAACTTTGTATTTTTGAAGCGTCGGCAGACATAATTATCGAGATAATGTCTGATTATACATAAAATTTTGTATACGTGCGTAGCATATTTACAGAGACCCTGTTTTTGACATTTTTCATCTCACTTTCATGTTTTTCGTCTGTCGTATTTCGCCAGTCGTTTCATATGTCATCACGCAATTAATAAACTATATTCATCGCGACAAGTTTTAAACTATTTCACACGATCTGACCTCTGCAGAAGACATTGTGTCGCGATAAGAAAATGTTTACGCTGATTTTTGATAGAGTGAAAATGGTTTTTATGTGCAGCTGCCGCGACGCCCTCTCTGCCGTGGTAACCGTCAGATCGAGCGTTGTTTTGAGGATGAGGCTTAGGAACGGAAAAACAGCGGAGTAGAAGGGACGGCGAAGCACGATTGAGGGTCCATAACACGAGAGGGAGGAGATGGGAAAGCATTGCTGACGGCGGCCGATACCAGGGCCATCGTATAGCTGGAAATGAAAGAGCAGCTCGACGGGCGATAACTCATTCCTGAACCAAACGAGGCAGCTGAATCCAGCGATATACACGTGCACCACGATTCAAAAGGATAGGCTCGCTTCCGACGCGGAGAAAATCGCGTTCAACGATGCACATAGATACTGCATGGACTGAATTTTGCAAAAATAACTCAAAATAGTATACTAAAAATGTAATAATAAGGATGTTTATAATCTCAATATCAGTTTCCCTACTCTTTAAGTTAATATTGAATTTAAAATGTGAATTGAAAACTTCATCATCAAAGAGGAATTTGGTATATTTAATATTACTCTTGAATAACAGATTTCAAATTCAAATGATTCTCATGAACTGAAATAATTATTTCTTAGATAGTGATGTGACAAAATATTAATAAAGTAAAATAATAAATATACATTTTCATTCAAGTATGTTTTTAAAGACTCTAACAATGGACAATTTTTTAATTTGATTACAATGCTATTCTCGTTAATTGAAATATACTTTTAAATTATAATTTTATGAGGGAAATATTTAATCTTTTGCAAATGAGTATTTCTGAAGAATTGCAGAAAGTAATAATGAAAGTATTAATAAAGTATTTCTATACACATTCTATACTTTAATTTTATCCAAGGTATATATTATAGAATAGTGTATTGAGGTGAAAAAGTAATTAAAAATTTATAGATATTAATACAATTTAAAAAAAATGCTAATAACAAAAATTAAACATTATATGGTTTTAGAACTTTTTTGCAATTAAATTCTATACATTATCCTCAACGAAAATCCTCGTAAAATAATAATAATAATATAATTTAATAAATAATAATAAAATAAATAATAAAAAAATTATAAAACAAAATAGATACCGAGAAAAAAAATAATACAAATTACTATCTACAACAATCAAATATGAATGTTATCCTGTTCTTGGTATATGAATTCATTAGATAGTACATCTATAAGATAACATTTTTTTATATTATTTAAAGTGTATCGTGACAGTACAAACTAAAATAGTAATTTCTATAATTCATTATTCTTGGTGTATTAACAATATTTACATTACATTATAGAATCTAATAGGTAACAATGAAAATATATAAAAACATATATTATTTTTAAGCACTTTTGACGTTATCACATATGGTGTGTGCGTTTTATATTTTCTTTCAATAAAATTATTTCATTTCATCCAATCAATATGACGAATACAAACAGAACATACGGTTGGATCAAGTATCACCGCTTGTCACAGCTCTATTCAAGCAGGTAATAAATTATTTAGCTGTCTAAATTAATAGTTATAATTAGTGTCACTTTGAAATAGATGAGTCGATAAATTATTTCCACTCGCAATTTAATTTACGCTATTGTTATACGTATGATAATTATTGCATTGACTAAATAAAACTTATTTCAGTTATTTTAATGGGTCTTTCTATATGGTATAAATTATATCCTCCATTAAAATTGTTAATAATTATTATTTCTGATTGAATGACCAAAACATTCAAAATTACAATATCAAACGTGACGTAAAGGCTATTTTATACTTATTATTATAATATTTAATCATTACTTTGTCTAATATAAATTTGATAGGGCATTTCACATCATACGTGTAGTTATCATGGTCATCATTCGCTGTGACAAACGTTATAATATATGAATGTATTTGGCATGGTATTATTAATAATAATTGATCAGTGTGTAAAGGTGGAATTCTCTGTGACTCTAATGTGGTATGCTTCATAAATGTCCATAATAATAACCATTTCAGGTCCTTATCAAGACTTTAATTAAATAAACTATTCACATCACGATCAGAATGTCACACAAGAAAACTTCTTACACATTTATACGTACACTACACAATTACTGTCTAAGATGGTAAAAAATTAAATGCTTTCATATTATTTTTTATAAACACATATGGTTTTAATTTGTATATGAATTATTTTTACTATCTAAAATAATATTTCAGATATATTTTTATAATAATGCAGATGTATATTTATACGATTATAGAAAATAAAAGTTAATATATGAATCAATTGTATAAAATGTGACGGCTATTATGCAAATGGATCAGATACAACTTTTTAAATGGTGATGTGTATGCGTGCGCTTGTGAAAAACCAAAATTTTATAATATAGCCTTGTGAATAGGTAACAATACTAGAACGATGCAATTCTCTCTATAGCTGACCAAGTCACTTTTGTTTAGAACTTCCGTTATTTTCATTTCGAAACAAAAGATCACATTCCGGCAAAATATCTCAACAGGTAAAATCAGGTCAGTTTTACAAAGGATCTTTATAATGCTAAATTTGACCTGTTCGGAATGATACGGAGCAATTTTCGCTAACAAAACTCCCTATTATAATATAAGTTTCTTTAGAATATACACAATATTTGAAAATTAAATTAAATTCAAATTATTTAACTTTGATCTGTATTTAATTTTAATTTCAAAGTAATCAAATGTGTAGACAAAATAATTAATATTTTTTTAATCTATATTGTTACGGTATTTGATGTTTTTAAAATAAATTCATTCATATTTTATTTAAAATTAAAATTTCTTTAACACTTAATACATAATTCATATGAAATGATTACTACTTACACAGAATAAAATATCGGTAGATCTAAGATTAACACCTCTCGCAATAATTTGAAATATGAAGAATAGTTTTGAAGGCAGCTTAGAACATTGTCTATTTTTTTATTGTTTTCATTCGTCGGACGTGCCGTTTTGCGAGATTTAGCGGTTCTGAGAGAAGAAAAAGTGAAACTTTGGCTGAGCATTGTGCTCGTTTTTCCAACTTCAACTAAACCGGGGGATACGTCCGCGACCCTCGTGGCGCACAACTTTCACTGCCATAAAAATATAAAGCCCTCTTTTTCCGACGATCCTCTGTCTCCGGCTTGTTACGTAAATCGAGGTCTCTAAATCTTTCCGTACTAACTAACCTTGAAATATACATTACTGACTTACCGACGTCGACGTTGTTTGGATACGGCATGATTTTTTTATTGCTACATTTGTGTATGAAACGCTTTTTCAATGACTGAAACTTTAGGAAATTACAACATGTTGTAAAACGTAAGAAACACATTTGGCACACTTGTGTTTAACTTTTCTTAAGTATATGGTATATAGATGTTGACCACTTAAGAAGAGAAATTATAGTTTCTGATGACCTATGTTTATCTTATTCTCTTTTGTCCTAAGTGATATTCACATCAACATTATATTCAAAACTTTTATTCTATTTGAACAGGTATTTAAAATTTAAGATTTTATCAATTCTAAAGTCTAATGATAATTAGTCAACACCTAATTGAATACGTAAATATTTATGGGTATATCTTAATTATTTCTTCAAATATTTACGTCCTATTGTTTTCGAGTTACACGCTGATAATAACGGCTAATTATTGAAAATTTTATTTCATTGAATTAATTATTATTATATCTTTATTTGAATTTGTACAAAACTCAAATTATTTAATTGAAATAAACAACAATCATTTTCTTAATGAATTATAATATGAATTTAGTATAAAGTGAAATAGAAATTTCATTTGTTTATTTATTATATAACTCATATTTTTCGTACACAAATAATTTATCGTTTTATTCTGCAATGTAAAAAATTTGGAAATAATTTTGTTTTATATTTGAATGTAAAAGAAAACGTTTTTGCTTCTTACGAGAATGAGAAAAATGTTCGAAACATGAAAACTTGGCATTAGTTTCATAAATAGAATAACAGAGCAATTTTTGTTACTAAATATTCAATAGAAAGAATATAAAACAAAATTGTTCAAAATCATTATTTCATTATTATATAGCATACTTTTATATTATATATAAACGAAAAAAATTATATTTTCAATTTGATTATATTTTTTAAGATTTGAATCATTGAAAAAAAACTTAAAATTTAATTAGATAATATGGCAAAAATTATTAAATATTTTTCAAGACGTAAATGGATATATACTAAATATTATTATAAGTTATTGTCACCGATAAAATTTTTAATTTTTCCTCATAAACAGAGAAAGAAGAATTATATAAATTATCTTAGTTGGTACATTGCGGACATACTTTAAACATTACAAAAATTACTATTTTATATAGTATAGTGAATTCATATGCTGCTAAACAAGAACAGAAAAGTATTTAAATTTTACTTCCCCAGATAATATTTCTTATATTTTCGATAGTGTATCTTCGCTGTACATCTAAATCTGCTCATTTTTACAATTCCTTTCTTCTCTCAGTGTAGTTATAATTTTTCGTAAAGATACCGAAACTGAAAGCTATAAATTTAATTTACGCTTAATTATAATTTGAAATCATAAATTAATTGTCCAAACTCGTTATTAAACAATTATTTAAAAACTCATTTTTCTCATTAAAACTTCCGTCTGCGCATTTTATTAACATAAATAAATTGAACAAACTATTAAACATTGTAAGTTGCAAGTTGAACTATTTTGAACAATGAACAATTTTAATTTGCATTAGTCGATTATAGGCCACCTCCGATAATAATTGCTTCGCATTTGTATTTGTATTTGGGCTCGCATTACGGGTGTTTGAAATTAAACGGGCATCGGAAACAATTGGGCGTTCAACGGAGCATGAATAAAATGCAATGGATTTCAATAATCCGCGCGGCAGATGGATAACCAACACCAATAGAATCAGGAAAATTTGTACGTCCGACTGTACACGGAAAGGTCCTCCCTTTCGTGCCCAAGACTAAAGGGAGAGTCTTTTCCGAGTGCGAGCGTATCCTACAAAAGGGCGGGCAGTTAGGGAGAAGCGAAGAGAAGATTTAGACATCATCCCTTGACGCACTGGTCGGCTTACAACGAATTCTCCTCCCCCGAC
>JABFPK010002248.1:0-10408 GCA_022817445.1 Habroteleia sp. ZL-2020
TTACATAATCCCCTAGTTGTATACCAGGGAAATTCCTTCTCAGCAGAATACTGAGAGTTTCCTCTCCAGACATAGTGTAACTGCCTGAATCCACTTTAAGGAGTTTAAGCTTAGTGATGGCAATTTTTTTGGCAAATCATATTTTTAATACATAAATAAGTTTCTGAGCAACCTGCCACTGATGCAAGAATTTTTTTTTGTACCTTGAACATTTGTGAACCATTTGTAAACATTTTCAAAAACATGCTATCGAAAAGTGTGAAAGTTAAAAAAATCACCCATTTACTTATTACATTTACAGGAAGTATGACGACTAAAAAAAACACAAACTGTAAAAAAGGGGGAATATGGTCCAAATCTGCGATCGTTATATTAGTTCTGACAAGAAAATGTGAATAAAATCAATTATTAATTTTATTACTATAATTTGTTTATTGAATATTCTATACGTGTAATGCAATCAAGTTAAATTAACGTCTAAAGCTGAATTTATTCGAAGAATGTACGAATTTAATATAAAGAACCCAAAACAAATGTTCCGCTAATAAAAACTAAAAAAAGATGTTTAAAATCGAAAAGATAAAAAAAGAGTAATCGAATAAGGACATATACACAGTGCCTGACTGAAAGCAAGTATATCTGTGTAATTATTGATCCCCTATGGCATCTCATTTGATTATTATCGAGGAACGCGAGCGAAACAAGGACTCGACGGAAAGTCGATTAATTTAACTGGTTGGAGCTAGTGGAATTACGTATCGTTCTGAAATTGTCTATTTCTCGAATGTCGCACGGGTAATTTGCGCAAATCATGCTCCTTGCATTTACATCGAATTCCCGGCGCGTATCCCGGGACGTTTCTTCTTGAAAGCAGAGTCGTCGTGGTTCGCATCTAAATCGCGACTAATGATGGTTAATATGTCACGCTTCGGGGACGCGGTTGGCTGCGCGAGGGGAAAATGGGACGAGTGGGCATATAGGTACAAAGTGGCGAGGGGCCGAGGGGACAAGGGGGCACGCGAGGCGAGAACGCCGCGAGTTGTAAACTGATTTGACGTGGGTGTGCCGATGCCAAAACGCTACTACACGTCGGCAAATCGGCTTATAAACGACGAAACCCACGGTGCATGGAGCGAACGCGAATTCGACCCGGGCACGTCCGGCCGAAATCGTCCCGCAATCGCAAACTCGACCAAACAATTCGTGTCTGGAGTTTCGCCATATAAATTAAAGCAATTTGCACGTCATGCCCAGCCGAAGCGGAATTTAACTAAGGCGCAGTCGGCTCGCAAATCGACGAGCTCATAGTTACGCTTTATTCCACAGACAGCTCCAATGACTGTCACTATTTAACCGCGAAATTCCAATTCTACAAGTTTTTAGTTCCGGACATGGGAGCCAACAAGCGCGATACGTGACGTAACGCGAGCAGCGTCGATGCATGCAAATCACACCAATTTCTAACCATGTAAAAATGAACATATATGTGCCATAAATGTATCATATGTACATTATATGTGTATATATATATGACATATAAATCACATATATGTTTCCATATGTGTTATATATGTTGCCATATACGTGCCATATATGTCCCACATATATACATTTTCACAAGGGTATATTAAGTCAATCATTCATATTAATGCAAATAATTCTAACATATTTGCTCGTAATGAATATGCTACTAGATTGCGTTGCACTTTTTGGCCATTTAAATCTGGCAAAAAGCATCAACAATTCTCTTTTAAATGGCATGCTCTATATTTGAATTTACTTGATTGCTTAAATAATAAAATTATGACTCCATCAGTTTTCGAAGTAAACAGTGAATTATAACTTCAAACTAAAGATAGCAATGTGCAGGAAGTTCCAAACGTTTATTTCATAAACGAATTGGACTTAGAAAATTTTTCGACATAAAAATTTGACCCTATATAACATCATGAAATTTTGATTTATATCAATAGAAAATGAAAATATATGAATAATAAAGTAAATTTTATATATAAAATTATCAAATTTTGAACAAAAAAAACTCAACAAACATGCATCACCGCGAGACCGGTACATTTTTATTCGTTGAGATTCGAATAACGCGTGTATTTACAGACTCTCGCCGATCTCATAATGATAAAAAAATGCAGAATTCAATAACGAACAAGAATATATATAAGTTTTTCAAATTCATGTTGCGATAGGGGTCGCCAAATCGAAATGAATATCTTAAGTATTAAATAAACGAATTGGACTTAGAAAATTTTTCGACATAAAATTTGTCCTATATAACTTCGTGAAATTTTGATTTATATCAATATAAAAAAAAATTATTTTACATCATACGTACTTGTGATTTCTAGACATTTCGCGCACAAACGTTTATGTGCATATAGTTACGTATGCATGGTACGTGTTTGTAGTACGTGCATAAATTTATATTAGTAGGTTAGTATATTCGTAATTTTGTCAAACACATTTAACCAGGCAATATTCATTTTAAGATACATTAAAATTATTTATAATATTTCGTTACCATCTGCTGTGCAATTATAGTTAATTAAGAGAAAAATAAATTATACGTAATATATTATTTTAATTTTGAAATTTACAGTAGTAATTAAAAGGTAAAAATAACTAGCCAGTTCTTAATATTTATATCGTTCATATGATTTTAACGTTTAAAAAACAGAAAAGAAATGCATTTAAGTTCTATTTAATTGTTTTTTTTTCAAAATTTGTCTTCTACCCCTACTTCTGTGTGGTCTTATTATGTATATACTATAACAAAATTTAACTTAGTTCTTTCAATTATAATTCTATACACATAACAAAATATTTGTCAGGACTATATTGTATCGGTAATATCCTATTATAACATATTACTGTTGCATTCAACATCAACATATTGATATGTATTAAAATTGAATATTATAATCAAGTATTAATAGTATAACTGATATAAATCAGTGAAATGTTGACATAATAACATAATAATAATGTACTGCTGTTTTTGTCTTGTTGCAAAACTCAAAACTTGTTTAATATTGAAGAAGTAAAAAAATATGATTTACCATATGCTAAAGAAGATACCTTTTTATGCGACCATTGTCAAAGTCGAGTTAAATTATTTATAAGTAAGAATTATAAAAAAAAAAATAATTCATACAAAGAAATTATAAGCAAAAGTTTTATTTTTAATAGCTTCTCAGGAAGTAAAACTTTTTTTCGTGTCACAACAACTAAATAAATATATTGAAATTAGAAAAATTATTCATTTGTTCAGAGCGTCAAATTTAGATAAATAAATGTAATTCGAAGTAGCATAGCCTGCTAACTATTTCATTCTATTAGTTTTAAGTTACATTTTATTTTATAACCGAGTTAAATATGAAAAATGAAAAAATTGCCATTATAACAGCAGAAGGTATTTTCTTTCACCTAAAAAGTACTTGAGTAGTTTTTCTAAATTGATGCAAATGTACTCGTTAAGTGGTCAAACGTGTTGGGAATCTCAATCCCCTGTAAACCGCGGTGCATTATCGAATTACACAGAGCGTGAGCTTACAATTTAACGCATCGTAAATCGACTATTTGGAAACCAAGTTACCGGAGTCGACGCATAATGAAAGGTAACATGCTTGGCGATCAACGTCATGACGATCATTTTCGCGAATAAACGCCTCGCGACATTAAACATCACTGACGTTGGTTTCAACGAAATTAACAACACCATTTGTGATATAAAACGAGTTACGTCAGCTCGTATTTTCCTTACTACGTATGTGCACTTTGGGAAACTAAAAAGGGTGAAGAAGAATTACTTTCCTGTTTCGTTCATAAATTTTAATGATTCTTTAATTGCAATAAATGTTACGCAAGTTCAATTATTATTTTATTATAATTTTTTAAAAGAAAATATATTTCAAAAATATTGATGAGAAATTATATATTAATCAAATTATTTCTATATAAGAAAAATATATAAAGCTTCTTTGTGGTTTTACATGTCCATTTTATTGTAATTCAATATATAATTTAAAATTAAATGTGGAAAGTAATATAATGTTTGATGAAAATACTTACTATTTTACCCCGAAATAATTTGTTTTTAAATTCTTTCTAACAAAACGAAATCCTAAAAAAAAATAATAAAGAAAAATAAAAATAAAAAATAACAAAGAAAATATTCTAAATTTTGATAAAGTAAAAGTGAGTAATATAATCACAAAATATATTTTTATTGAAATTTAAATACGTTTTACTATGGAGATTACAATTTTTCTTTTTGGAATCAGAAATTATTATTTTAATTACTTATAATATACATTTTGCTATTACAGATTGTACCTTTAATCACGCATTCTATTAGTGATTATATCAAATTTACTATAAATTTTATTTAAATTTGTTGCTACAACAGTATTGCAAATGCTATTCTATTATAATAATTTGTCTCATTTTTTATAATATATTTTATTCTGTTTTCTCAGTGTATATTAAGAATAATTTGCAATTATGTCGTATGTTGAAGTAATAATTATTATTGATAGCGTATAACTGAAGTTTCGAATAGTGTGCATCCCTGTAAACTTCTATTTTAACGGTTGAATGAGGGACTTTGAAATGCTATTATATCAATGATCGAAACGTCAGATTTCAATGTTCTAATAACAAGATCCAGGAAGTTCTAGTCTTGAAGTCATCCTAATGGCCGAAGCAGTCATGAGCTAGACAAAATACCAAGGATTAGAATTCCTAACAGTGAGCCGCTTGAAATTACGGCCGTTATGTCTTTAGCTCCTTGATAAAACGAAGCCATAAATTCAACACTCGCTCAAGAGTTTGATACTATAAGCTCCTCTGACGGACTCTTGTAACCTGCGGAATATAATCCGATGCTCAGTATTATATATACCCGACGGTTATATTAAACAATTTACACAATATCGATTTTTATGATCAGTTTTTACTTTAAAATTGCTTTACAAACTTTTGTGTAATTTTGCAAATAGTTCTTTCTCGACTAAAATATATTTATTGAATTAATATTATAAATGTATGTGGAACTCTCTATGAGGAATGCAAGTAATTTATTTTGATAATTATGTTAAGATACAAATAATTCAAAATTTGGCGAAATAAAGTCTTAGATAAAATCGACTATGGTAGAAAAAGAGAAAACTTAAAGCAAACGTGACTGATAATATACTTGAAACGCGGAAAAAGGATTGGAAGATTGAAAAGTTATCGGCGTAACTTTTAAAACGTAAGATTCCTTTTAAACGAAAAACGGTGGCAAAGTTCTATGACATCGTAGTAGACATCGTTTTGAAAATGAAGTCGAAGTTCAGTAATACTTTTTCACTTAAGAATACGCCGTGAAACTGTCCAACCGGTAACTTTGTTCAGCGCACGTTTTCGTAATCAGAAACCGACATCAAAATAAGCATGTCCGAAACAAAGTTTGAAGTAGAAAAAGTCAAAAATTGTAGAATTTAAGTTTAGAGGAATTTACATTTGCAATGTATCATTTTTTGAATAAACCATTTACGATTTAAATTGCAATTTTCATTTTTTATCCTCGCCGAGCATCTTATTTTGATGAATTTAGTACGAACCGGTATAATAGGATGCATAAAACTTTGGAAAAAGTATGAATAGCTAACAAGCGTTTCAGCAACAATTTACATGTCTGGCATAAATTGTGCTTGCAGAAACGCGCCCTGTATACAAGCGACTGAGCTTTAGCAACCAGTGGTTCTCGCGCGCATTTTTTTTTACTTTCTTTATTTACAACCGCAATTTTTGCAACGAATACGCATTTTTAAGTATTACGGTCTTTTTCAATATCGATTTGTTTCAATTGAAAGCAGCTCGCGATACGCGAGCAACGAGCACAACGATAACGAATCGAGTTAACAATGCCCTTTTTTCGACATATCTCTTTTGTTTCACTCGCTTGTTTGTTAACGTGGCAAATCATGTTTTCGAGCCTTTTTTAGTACAAGAATGAACTATGGTATAATTAGCTGCTGATTTCGTGACACTACGTTATTTTATTTTTTCACTACTCCTTTCTTTCATTTTCCGGTACACCTCAAAACAAAGAGTGCTTTATTAATTAGCATGTGTCGCGTATATATTAATTTTTCACTTTTGTGCTCATTTATTTATTATTTTATATTGTTTAATTATTTAGACACATAATCGTGCAGAAACAATTATATTTTAATTTATTTTAATATTGAGTATACCCACTGAAAATTTGAATATCATCACATACAATTTATTTAATATATATTAATACGGAAAAATAAAAATTATGCAAAATTTAGTTTATTTATTGCGGTTACAGCGGCATCTGTTATGGAAGTTGAACAAATCCTAGATCAAAATAATGTATAAAATTTGCTGGCGAATCCGAATCTGCAATAAAAAATATTGGTTTTTTAAGATTTTAAATTTAAAAGGGATGGGGGTGAGATCGTGTGTGGTATCATTGGATAGATTTTCTAAAAATATTAAACAAGAGTTTCTTGTTTTTTAACTCCACGAGCAATTCGTGAGACATTTGGCCATTTCTTGGCTTTTGGTACGCATCCTGTATACATTTTTATATATAGAAATCTTCTCATTATACCATTTCAGATTTTTAATTCCCATCTGTCAATATACGAAGATAGGAAACAGATTAAATCGTCCGTAAACGTGCAATCAATAAAATATATTTTCTTATTACCTCTATCTCAGCGTTGGCAAAATGCGAATATGATATATTGCCTGAGATTAATTTACATTTGACTATCAGTATATTTTCATTAATATACATTAATTTTTTTATTTAATATACTGCAAACTTGCTTCAACGAGTATTAAAATAAATTGAATATAATAGATATTGTTTAATACTTGAACAAAAAATGTTGTAATTCAGCGTCTTACAACATTTTAATTTTACAGACAAAGTTTTCGCTTCTCTCTTATAATCTTCTATCAAACTAGGATATTTTATATAAAAGATTTATTCAATTACTTTTCATTTTTTACATTCTCTCATTATTATTATTTTAAAGAAATATTTTGTTAAATATTCAAGTCTGCAATATAAAAAAATATAAAAGTAATTTCACATTATGAAGAATTGTGGAATAAAAACTATATAATAATAATTATCAGTAAGATAAACAAAATGTATATAATTAATATTGAAATTAAATTGCATATATATGAGCAATTATAATTGCATGACAGAATTTAAAAATGATAATAATTTCGAATAAAAGCATATTTATTTTCGACAGCGAAACTAATTTCTAGAAGAACAATATATATTTAATTCAATTTGATTTCAGTGAATTTTACAACCAAGAAAATCTGAAGTAAAACAAAGCTTGATGCTAGAATAGTACACATTCGTTTTTAACGTTATTGATTTCGTTTTTGACGCAGATACGAATAAGAGTCAGGTACTCGTCTAAAATGTGCACATTTAACCCAATCAAATATATTGCACGCTATATTTGTTCGAAACAAAATTTTACTACTCGAATTTCAGCTTGTTTGTCGAGCTATAATGTAGTATAAAAAAATCAAATATATTTCCAAATTTCAGACAACAACAAATATTTTACTATGGAAGGTAATACATCATTTTGCAATAAAAATGTTGTATTCTCTTATTTAAGAATATAAAAACGCACTGTGTTTTATAAAAACAACATAATGTAGTAAAAATATAAAAAAAAATAGAATGAAATATTATTTACTACCTAAATACACAATGAAAAATCTGTTGTTCTTAGAATTTATTAACATTATATAATATTTCTGTAAAATATTAATAAAAGGATATAAATTATATATAAGGAAACAAAGGTTATATGTATATAATATATTTGTATTACATTATTAAATCGATATACACTTCTCATCAACAAGGCGGAAAACCTTTATACATAGAAATGCTGTTATATTATAAGAATGGCTGAAAGAAAAACGAATTACATGGTAATTAAGTTTTATATTATACTTTACATAATATATTAATAATAATCGGAAAATATTGAAAGGATACAAATACAAAAAGGGAAATAACATGCAATACGAAGTGTTAATTTATAATGCCGCATTTAGAGTTTAGAGAAAAATTGTTTTATTGCTTAAAATGTTTTATTACTTTAAATCACGAAAACCTTCATTTATATGAAAATAAAAAAGATAATTAAAAAATAAGAAGTTCGATAAGCATAAATGTTATGTGTACGTTGAAAATGTATTATAGAATGATAAGTCAAAAACGCTTTTCAATCTGAAGTTCAAATAATCGTTAGGTGCAAGCGGCTCATTAATGCTCGCATTCATTAAGTGGAATCGCAAAGTGGAGCGCTATTAACGGCTGGGGCTTTTCCTTTTTCCGCTTTCGGCCAAGTCAGAATCCTTTTCCGAAACGACGCCATCTTTTTTGGCCCCGTTCGTCTGAGACTTCTACTCGCGAGCTCTCAAATCCCAAGAAAAATGCTTTTTGATAAGGATTGCGCGTGTGTAAGTGCGAAGCATTTGTTCCGGCTTTTCGCTCTGATTAAGTCTTATAATCCTACATTAAAATCGTGATGTAAAACGGCTAATTGCCTTCGAGAATAATGCTTTTTAATTCTGTCTGCAATGAAAATGAAAATGTTTCAGTTTCCTACAACGATACGAAAAACTTTTATTAGATAAGTTATATAAAAGGTTTAATTTTTCGGAGCATTGTAGTCTCCAGGTTATTCTATTTATTTATACGAATGTGTGTCGGTGTGCGAAAAAAAAATGATCATTCGCTTAAAAACTGATGTTGTTATGGATATTATATATATTATATTATATATGTCGACGGTACTTATATTCTTTAGAAATTATAAATTTAATTAAATCTAATTGCCTGATACAAATTTAATTATATAATATTAGATATTTATTAGACGCGAACTGTAATTTACAATGTGGTAAAAATATAGCATCCATTAAAAAAAAAGGCTTGTAAAATCTCGAAACGAGTGTTAACAAAAATTTTGAAACTTTTAAAAACACGCTGTCGACATTACTTTAAGGTTGCTATAAAATTTCATATAAAGAATGAAACGATATTAAGTTTTAATATTTTTGTTTTTTCCATTACAAGGTATACTATTTAAATATTTAATCTCGTAAATGATAATTAGTAAAGTTTTATTAACCTATATACCTTATTTTACATGTAAAGCTACATGTAAATATATTTATAACACTTTGTTGCTAATAATTCGCGTTTCTACTGTAACTTCTATCGTCTCAACGTTAACGTAAAAATGTTGTTTGAATGTTAAAGAGTTAAGTTAACTGTACAACTTTTAATGCTAACTCAGATTTTAACGAAGATAATTAAATTGAATTGTACTAAAGTCGGAGTACTGTAAACTGAAATAGAAATGTCTTATTTTATGAAAATTGTATCAAAATTATTTGTAAGTACTATAAAATAATTATGATTATGATTATGACAAATGAATTACGGTAAATGAAGATTGTTCTCCAAACAATGATTATTTCGATAATGTTTATCGAGTCAATAATAATTATTATTCGCGCGAACCGGTTGCACTAGCAAATGCGGAAGTAATTACGACAGTCGTAATTTTGAATCGCAAAAATAGTTTTTGGTCGTGGAATTTATATGTCGAATTCGGCGATCTCAGAATTCATTTTTCTCAGACTGCGAGTCAAAAGCAGCAAACTCAAGAGCTATTCAGCGTCGGCACTCCGAAAATTACAAAAACGCGCGTCCAAAGTTCTGGGTGTGCTCGTGTTTCGCCTTCTCCGAGAATACGAGAAGTTCGCCGTGAAATTGTCATGTTCGCCAAGAGCCCGTTAAGCCGTTTGCCAGGCGGAAAGTCTCGGCGAAATTTATTTCGGGGCTTTTCAGCGTCTTTTTCTCGAGCCGTATTAGGCATAGACGGTCGAGTACTCACTTTGGCAACACGGAGCAAATTTTAGCTCTGCATTGGCCTTTTCTTTTCTTTTAACTCATTTCTATCTCTTTCGTTTTGCCTGGTAAAACAATGGAGGGAACAAACTACGGACAAAACAGTGAAAGAAGTAATCGCGTCGGTGATAAATCTGTCATAGCTGGTAAAATGTGCATTCGTGTGGTAGGACGCAATCGGGGTGCAAACCCAGAACAAATATATGTGCGTTGTAAACGCTGTTATACGCGCGCTGGCTCGTTATCGAAAAAATTGTGAAGTAAATATTAAATTTTCTTTAACCCAGTAAGAAATTGCCGTAGCTCACGAACGATTCAATGCTGATCCAGTACTGGAAGCCATACTACGGTCAATCAGACCTGCATCAGTACTGATAATTGCATGGCTAACCACAGTTGCCAACT
>JABFPK010002249.1:0-10406 GCA_022817445.1 Habroteleia sp. ZL-2020
GTCTTTACCAGATAGTAAAAAGATCAGCAAAGATACAAATGTTAGATAACTGTCATCATCGTCATCATGTCATATCGATATTTAGATTAAAATGTAAGAATTTCGAAGAGATTTGTAGATTTAAAAATAGTCATTTTTGGCATATAACAATATGATGATAATTAATAGAGAGTTCATTTTAAAATTAACCTTGTGAATCATGGTAGTAAAAATTGAAGAAAAAAAAACAATATACACATTGATTTAACAGAAAAGTTTATTAATTTTTGAAAAAAATAATAAGAGTTTAAAATGTTGTGCACAGCTGGAAAAACAAGTTTATTTTGTTTTTTGACGACGGCGATACTATCAATTTTACCAGAGTTGCTTTTGAGGTTGGAATTGCAAGTGTATCATGACTTCTTCACGAATATTTGGATTGTTCACGTTTGTCAATATATTTTTTTGAATTTGCTCCTTTTAGTATTTTTCCGGGGGTTTTCTTATCAAGTAAGTGTGAATAATCTAATGTCTTTTTGTTAGATTTAGGTTAAAATATTTAATCAACTTTAAATTAAAATTTATTATAAAATATTATAAAATTGATATTTTCAATATATTAAAAATTATTTACATATATATTAAATTAATAATTACTTTTTATTTACTTGTTAACAGTAGTTATTTATTTTTTCTTTCAATTATTAATTAATTATTATTATTAAATCATTGTCATTTTCTCTCTCTATGGAATCTAAATGCATATATACTTAACTGCCACCTGTACAAAATTTAAAATTATTGAGAAAGTTTAATTAACAAAAAAACAATTACAAATAAGTTACAAAATACGAAATGTCTAAGAATGGTAATAATGATAAATTTTTTTGTAATTTTCGTAATAAATAACAAATTTATACTAATTTATTTACCTTAAATTTTGACTAATTTTTCAATAATTGTATACGTTAAATAGTGCAAAATAATTTTTATATATATTTAATTCTAAAGAGGGCGAATATGTTAACTATAATAAAGAATAAACTATTTATTAAAATGCTCCTCCAATAGGATTTATATTTTTTAAACAAATCTACTTAATTGCATATACTTAATTATGCTGTATAAAAACGTAGTTAACAACAATATTCCTATTTAAGGTTGCAGTTCGCTCATCTTTTCTGGGATACGCTTTCGGAGTAGGTTTACTCATTTACATTGTTTCACCTGTATCATGGACAATTTTTGGTATATACGTTTGTGTTCTTTCCTTCTTCCACTACTCAGAGTTCCTAACAATTGCCTGGATCAATCCAAAGGAAATTTCCGTGAGCAGTTTCATTCTGAACCACAGTCTTGCGTATAACATTGCAGCTTGCTCCAGTTGGCTCGAGTTTCTAGTAGAGCATTACTATTTACCTGAAATGAAGGAACCTTCTTCTATTTCATATTTTGGATTAATTCTATGTATTGTTGGCGAATTTATAAGGAAACTTGCTATGTTTACCGCGCGACACAATTTTAGTCACATGGTTCAAAATGAAAAACAAGAAAATCATATTTTAGTCACTTATGGTATTTATAAAATTTGGAGGCATCCTAGTTATGTGGGCTGGTTCTACTGGTCTATGGGAACTCAGGTTTGTATTAATTTTTAAAATGAAACGATTATTCTTTTACTTTCTGATAATTTTTATTATAAAGAATGTTTTTATTTTTTAGTTGATTCTCCAAAATCCTTTCTGTTTTCTCGCATACGCGTGGACATCATGGAAATTTTTTCATCATAGAATTTACATGGAAGAAATTACATTGCTGAATTTCTTTGGCGAAGATTACGTTGATTATAAGGAAAATGTTGGCACTGGTCTTCCCTTTATACATGGATATCCAATTAAAAAGTCGGAATTTAATATGACATAGAATTTACATTTTTCTTTCATATTTGACAATAAAAAACATTTTAACAAGAATAATTATTAAATAATTACATTTTAAAACGGCACAAATAAGTTTAATTGAATATCATTGTTTCAACTATAATACTGAATATAAAATTCTTCTAATTCAAGTTTAATAGTTTTTAGAGTTAATGAATAACTAAGTTGATTGCATATTAACTTAAAGTGTTTATTTATAATGAATTCAGTGAATTCGTTAATTATTGTTTTAGACAAACGGGTAGATAGATCTTTTTAGATTTCTTTACCTTCCTATAGTATAACTTAAAGAATTTGAAAAAGTATATAGCAACAAGCATTTTCATCGAATTTTAGATTGTAATTATTCATTGTTAACATATTGGTAGGAAAAATATCGTTTCGTATGTTAAAAGATTAATTCTTAATTTTAAGTAATGTGAAATAAATTCTTTTTTAATATTATGTTCTTTTAACGAGAAATTCATAAATCTATTGATTTATGTCAATACGTTTTTGAAGGATGACATAATTTTATATGTATAAAAGTAATTTATTTTTGTAAGTCATTCTCATGTAACTATTGAAAGATGTTAATAAAATTAAATTCTGTTTTCTAAAATATGTAGTTATTTTATTTTAAAAAATCCTGTCAAAATAAAGAACAATAAATTATTTATATTATTAATTTTCTTAAACTTATAATTTCATACAAATAATATTTTGTTTTATAGATTAATTATTAAATTATATATGTATATAAGAAATTGCTATATATGTAACATGAATAAAATAATATGTCATATTTTTATTAAATTCCTACAAATTAAATGAAATTAAATGATGGATTACTTTGTTAGTTTGCATTAAAAACATGAAAAGATATTCTTTTTTCTTCACGAAATATTAAAAAGCATTTTAAATGCCTTATTTCCCCTACTTCTTAACACGTGGTTCTCCCTTCCTCATAAGCATAGAAATATTCGGTATTCGGTATATATTAACATATCTACGCGCAAGATAACTATGATACACGTAATGAAGAACGAATGAACCTATCTGACATTTATTAAAATGTATTTGTAGGTAGCATAGGTAAGAATCTATTGACATATTAGCATCAATAGTTGTAATAATGGTTTATTCTATCACTCGTTAATATTATAATAATGCTGCGCATTGAATAAGAAATCATATAATTAGAAACAATCTATAAATTCAGCAATTAGATTTATATGTATACTTTTTATTATTTAACTGAAGTTCCCGTTTGGCAATTTGTTTTATATAATTTAAAATATTGGGTACTTTATTACAAAAGTGAGGTTAATTCCTAAGTTATTGTTAATAAAACTGTTGCAGTGGATTGTCAAATTAAATCGAATAGAAAGAAAAACTAAATTGACTTAAATCATGGGGAAAAAAGTGACAGAAGTTCCAGAATATGGATTCAAAGTGAAATTAAACCATGAATTCCCGGAAAATTGGATACAAGGAAAATTCCCGAAGTTTAAACAACTTATAAAAATAATTCCGTTAATTTTAAGGTGAGCGAAAACAGATTTTTTTCGACCTGATTTATATTTTAGTTGATATTACACCGTATATTTTATATTATTTTTTGAAGAATGAATTCTAAATTTGTATAATATACAAGTAATACAACAATTGAAGAATTTTCACACATTTATTTTTAAAGAATTATTAATATTACATTTTTAATTTTTTAACCAGAAATGGAATAGAAAATAAAATACAAATTTATAAATACAATTTCAGGTACTTATGTTGGTACTATCGAATTACAAAAAAGAATCGTCTAACCGTGATGGATTTTCTTTTTATGAAAAAAGGATTGCGAATGTATGGTATGCAATTTAGTAATTAATTTAATGAAAATACATTAATTATTATTAAATTTATAAAGTTAAATTGCATTTTAATATATACAATATGAGCCAATACACGTATAAACATTCTCATGTATATGTAATAATACAATAATAATAATAATACAATATTTTATTTAAATAATAAGAATAAATTACCAATACTTTGTTTTTTAGGTGTACCGATAGGTGGTATCGGAGCTGGTACTATTGGCAGGGGATTTAAAGGGGAATTCTGTCGATATGGTTTAAAACCAGGGATTTATGAGTATACGACTATGATAGCTAACCAATTTATAGTGACTATAGCTAACAAAGACGGAGAAGTTATTTATAATCAAGTCCTTTCACCAACTGAGTAAATAACTTTTAATTTTATAAAATATGTTAAGTCAAAAATACATGACACCGAATTGAGGCGATAAAGCGCTCAGCAAAATTCTCCCCCAACCATTGTAGATAGGGTGTTAAAGTAAATATAGTAATTTTTAATTGATGCTATAAAACTAACATTAGTTTTAATCAATTTAAATATGATCAAATTTGTAAATTTCTTTATAATCAATATGATTTAACAATGTTATAGAATTACCATAATTGCTAGAAAATATTTTGAAAATCTGCTCCTTATTTATTTTTTTATTTTTTTATTTATTGAGATCATTCATCATTTGTTTAGAATTAATCGTGTTTTATTTACCAGCACTTAGATTAATTCGAAACCTCTATTACTCTGACAGACAACCAACAGTTTTGAAATCATGGAAATGGGGCTTCGATGGGGCGAACGCAAATTACACTGCACTGTATCCGCGGTCTTGGACGGAATACGACATAGAAGAGGCATCAGTAAAACTAATCTGTCGTCAAATTTCCCCCATTATTCCGCACAATTACAAAGACAGTTCGTTGCCGTGCGCGGTGTTCGTATGGGACATTGAGAATAGATCGCAGAAGGATTTGCACATTAGCATTACCTTTGCGTTTCAAAGTGGAACCGGCGGCAAGAGTGACAAACGAGGTAAATGGTCTGGAGAAAAGTTTATTAAGACTGGGAATTGTAAAACTTGTGTGACTTCATATAAATTTCAAGAATATTGCCAAGATTGTTACATTGTAGATAGGTGGTTTATGCAAGGGAAAGAGTTTTGAAATAAAATTAAGTAAAATAATATCGAAAATAGACTTCAAGTTGCGAGGGTGTATTCGTTTCTTACTGTATTACTTTTGAGTAAAACATAGTGGGGTTAATATATGATCCTATGAAATTTCAGGAGATAAGTGGAATGAATATTTTGAAAGCGAAGATAATGTGCAGGGAGTTATGATACATCAAGAAATAGATGATATGGCGTGCACATACGCTATAAGTTCGATATCAAGGAATGATGTTAACGTTTCACGAATGCTTTTCTTCGATCCCAACGGAAATGGCGAATCTTTATGGAACGATTTGCAAAAGAATGCCCGGCTCTTTGAGGATGAGACGAGGAGTTCACCAAAAACTAGTACAGTTTTTTAAACATATTTTTTATTAATATTATATATAGCAAATATAGCAGATGTATAATTAAATATATTTTCATGTTTTTTAGAAAACGCTACAGCCGCTGCAGTATGCTCGACGAAATTGATAAAAGCTGGCGAGCAGGGGGTTTTTGAATTTAATCTGACATGGGACATGCCAAAAATTCACTTTCTCTATCAAGGGAGAGAATATTTAAAGTAAGAAGAGAGATAAACAAAAACTAATTTCATTGAAAAGTGAATTAGTATTTTTTTACATTCATTCTTTTCTCTTATTTATATTTTTTAAAACAAAATTTGAAATTAAAGAGGAAGTTGTCTTAATTAATGTTATTTGCAAAGCAACGTTAACTGATTATCTAATATTAATATTCGTCAATGTCAACGGCAGTTTATATAATTTTATGTTTAGTTTTGTAAGCATTGCATTTTCTATTTCTACATGTAATATATTAATTACAGTAGATAATAAATATCAATAAGATGCGCGCCAGAGAAAATAAAATAGTAATTGAATAGAATGAAAAACAGTAGTTTTTATTTACTTTTTCAATGTTTTTTTTTTTTATTAATACAATTAACTTTTCAAATTGCAGATATTATACAAAATTCTTCTCCAATCCAGATAAGAATTCCGTGGCACCGGATATATCGCGCTACGCTTTAACACACTACGATTTATGGGAAAAGGAAATATTTCATTGGCAGAGCGAAGTTTTGGATGACGCAGATTTGCCGGATTGGTATAAAAGCGCTTTGTTTAACGAACTGTATTTCATTTCGGATGGAGGCTCAATTTGGTTCTGTTCAGACGAGAACAACCATTATTCGTCTACTGATCCACGGTAAATCTATAAGGAGAAGATTAATTTAATTTCTGCCAATAATATTATGTTTCAGACAGCTATATTTTATTAACGAAGATGTTACTATTTATTTTGCTTTCTTGCGTCTTGGAACAATTTGAAATTTTTGTATTACAATAAACCTAATGCTTTAATAGTTCTTTGTATTTGTAGAAAGAATTACATAATACATTTTTTTCGAGACTTATATTCGAGATATGAGCTTATGAATAGTAACATTTATAGATAATTGAATGCCAATTGGAATCATAAATATTGGTAGATAAAACGACAGCGATTATTCTATAATTTATACAATAATTTGCTATTTATAATGTAATATAAAATTTATTAATGTGAATGTATTAACATAACAGGCATTCGGAAAAATAATATACTGTACACAATAAATAATTTTTCATTATAAAAAAATAAGGAAGATAAAATCACCCATTTTTTATAATTAATTCATTTATTTATTAAATGCTTGTGTCAAATTTATTTTTTGTCGTAATAATAAAATTATGCATTTATTAATGTTCATTATCATGCATTTGCTACTAATAATTTATAGTATTAATTATTTAATATTTACTTTATTAAAAATTAAAATAATACGAAGTTGCTCCTCGAGTATAGAAAACAGTAAAACTTGTTCTTTTAATATTCGCTTTTTCTCATATAATTTCGCTTTTGTTAAATTATATTTCAATTTAAATAACTTGTGAAAGCCCAATCGAATTGGATTATAAATTTACCGAATGTTCTGCAGAAAGAAAAAAGAATTATTATAACAGTTTGAGATATAAGAGGATATAGAATATATTATTTATTCAGTACCGCACGAATGCATCATAAATACTTATATTAGTTAATGTACAAACTAATTAATTACGATTCCTAAAAAAACATGATTATATATTTCGGTAGAAAATGCATATATATGTTTATCATTCAAGTATTTTATATTTCATATATTTTATATGAAATCGAGTTCGTTCCTATTTACAGTCGATTATTTTTTTCCGTCGCATTTCACCGTAAAACCTACTCTCATTTTTCTTGCAGAAATTTATACGAGTAGTTTATTTATATAATAATAATATTAATTATAAGAGAAAGAAAGATATATCTTTCTATCTTTTAGAAAGATATATCAACTATCTTTTGTGTTTTTATTTTTACTTTTATTGATCACATTTGATAGTTCGAAGTAAAAAATTATTTTAATAAATAACAATGTAGTTCACGAAACATTTTTTATTTTTTGTAGAATAGAATACGGTCGTTTTGGCTATCTCGAGGGACACGAATATCGTATGTACAATACTTACGACGTACACTTTTATGCGTCTTTTGCAATGATACAATTGTGGCCGAATTTAGAAGCCTGCTTGCAGTACGAATACAAGGACGGTATTAACGCGGTAGATAACACGATGTGGACAAGCTTGTACGACGGACTCAAGCACCCGAGAAAAGTTAAAGGCACTACGCCGCATGATCTTGGTGATCCTGGTAAAAATATGAATGTTTAAATATAAGTTTTTTTTATTTATTGTAACTTTATTAATAAATATGCCTATACGTAATACAATAAGTAAGAAAACTGCTTCATTTGAAACTAAGTTAATAAATAACGGAATAATTAAAAATAAAAAAAATTTATTTTAATTTTTTTAAATTATTTACTTTCTTTCATTTTTAAGTATTTTTTCGTTATTTATGAAATTAATAACTAATATTAGTTCCAAATTAAGCATTATTTTGACTTGTTTCTCTATGCATATATATATTATATTTGATATAATATAGTTTTAAAATAAAATACAGAAAAAAAGAAGAAAAAAATGACTGCATACAAATGACGTCAAAATTGCGAATGAAAAAATAGAAAAAAAAGAGATATAAATATAGAGATTAATTATAATTTATTTGGGTAATAATTTAATCAACACTTAATAATTATTTTGAAATATTTATCAAAGTCTATTTCTCTCATGTCCATGAATGAAGTACAATTTCTGATGAGTGGAATAATAAATTTTCATATTCAAATAATTCTGATAAATAAATTAAATGTTTTCATATTTCAGAGGAAGAACCGTTCAAATTGATTAATTCTTATCCGATTCATGACGTATCCGAATGGAAGGATTTAAATACGAAATTTGTCCTCTCGTGTTATCGAGATTATATTGTAAATAAAAACGTCGAGCAGCTGAAGGATCTATGGCCGTCTATTAAGGAGGTGGGGTTACGTGTCATTCGTGTGTGCTCTTGTCACTCTTATATATAAATAAAAATAAATAATTCAGTTTTAAAATAAATATACATTTTTCCTTATATATTTCCAGCTTATCGAATATAGTTTAAAGTGGGACAAAGACGGCGATGGGCTGATAGAGAATGAAAATTTTCCAGACCAAACTTACGATATTTGGGTCATGGCTGGACCAAGGTATCTAAATTTCTTATTGAATTTTATGCTTTTTAAATTATAAATTAAAGTCGAAATTTAAAAATAGTTCTATTTAATTAAATATTTAATTTTAACTTTTTTAAAGATAAATATAAACTAAACACTTGTATAAAATACATAAAACTTGGTTGTAATTTATTTAAGTGCATACTGTGGCAGTCTATGGCTAGCAGCTTTGCAATGTACGTCGGAAATTGCCACTATTTTGAAACACCCAGAAGAAGCGCGAAAGTACGCCGAGATATTGCAAAGAGGAAAAGTCGCGTTCCAGGACAAGCTCTGGAACGGTAAACTTAAATTTCTTCCATTAAACTTGTTTTTAGTTAAACGAGAAAAACATCACCATCGTTGGTCTTATTTTCGTCACGTTTTACTCTTTCCTTATCAAAAACCAATTTTGTTTTTGAAAAAATATTTTTCATTCATTATTGCATTTCAGGTCAGTATTATAATTTTGATAATAGTACCAATTCTCAAAGTACGAGCATCATGAGTGATCAGCTTTGTGGACAATGGTTGCTGCGCGCGTGTGGATTTAATCATGAGGTTAATTTCGATATTAATAATATTACTGAATTTTAGTTTCTTGGGTATTTTCTTTTGTGTATATATTCATTTTAATTATTTTGTTTTTAGGTGTTTCCCAAAGATAAAGTAAAATCGAGTTTACAAATGATTTTTAATAATAATGTAATGAAATTCAAAAATGGTCAGCAGGGCGCTGTTAATGGTTTTACGAACAGCGGATCTATCGACTATTCTGCTACTCAAAGCGAAGAAATGTGGACGGGTGTGAATTATGGTCTTGCTGCACTTATGATTCACGAAGTTAGTATTTTAAAAAAATTAATCTTTATTATCTATTCAAAATTGTAATTGTTTAATTGACGATTACTTTTTGTTTAACTATATCATAACTGTGTTATAACTGAATTTTTTAAATAAGAAACTAATGTAAATGTTTAATAATTTGATATTTATTTATTTATTTTTTCTTATAATTACATTCAGTAAATTTTTTACTTCAATTCGTCAAATCTCATGCAAAAATTAATAAAATCAGATGAAAATTCATGTTTAATGTTTAAAAGTAATTTTTATACAATTTCAAGCAACGAAAATCAACTTAACAAAGTTATGAAAATTTGTTTACTCCTGCCCAACTATGTAATTGATGTTGTAGCGAAGTGCGCACCAACTTGTGTGCGTTCCCTTTAACAGATTCATTAAACTTATATTAAAACTGAAAATAAAAATTAATATCATATAGCAGTAAATAATATAAGCAAATTTACTCATTTGATAAATGCAACCAAATTATTTATTTTTATCATTTATATAAACAATAAAATATACTTTACAAAATAAAATTTATTAGTTAGAAAAATTTAGCTCCGGTTAATATTTAATACATAATCAATGAAAATGTAAAGCCCTAATAAATGGTGATAGAACTGTTCAGATAACGGAAGCTTCGGCAACGATAAATCTTGAATGAAAATCAATTCAAGACAGAACAATTTTTTCAACTGAAGTTTCGCGCTTGATTTTATTATAATTTATAATTTTTCGCTTTGAAAACTAAAACTGTCAAAATAATCAAAATAAAATTAGTGTAATTTAAAATACATTATTATAAAATTATATAAAATTATTATTTAATACAATAAGGTAAAGCATATATGATAGTAGTGATCACTTTTTCTAGGGCATGATTAAGGAAGGATTCCATACAGCGGAGGGCGCTTATCGGACGGTTTACGAG
>JABFPK010002250.1:0-10406 GCA_022817445.1 Habroteleia sp. ZL-2020
GATTCGCATATATTACTTTATCTTTGTATTTTATTAAAATATTTATCTATTATTAAAACAATCCTAGAAAGTAGCTATAAAATAATAAATATAAATAATATATTAGTTAATTTCTAAAATATTATGTCTAATATTTACTTATCTTCCTATACATTTTTCTTTCATTTTCCATGAAAATATAATGTGTTCACATTTCATCTTAAAATTATTACTGTTTATTGAAATATATTAACATTTTTTAATTACTAATTTTATAAATCTAAAAATAATTTTTGAATTGTCTGAATAATTTTCACATTACTCTACTCATGTATAAGTAAAACAATAATTATTATGACTAGAATAAAATTAATATTTCTTAATTTTGAAACATACTTATGAAGTTCATCCTGAATATAATCTGTAATAGCTTTTCGAGCTTCAACTTCATTGACCTTTTTTTCTTTCAGTTCCGTCAATAAACCCGAAAAGTCAATAGGTTCCCCATAGTTTAATGTTACTTTCTTTTTTGTTTTAATAATATATGGCGGTTCATTTGGCAAAACTTGATCCATACCCAAATGGTATATTGGTATTACTAATGGTGTAACGGGGGACTCCCAAATTAATCGTCCAACACCCCATTTATACCTACAAAATTTAATTTTTTCATTACTCATATTTAATGAACTTATTTCAACTATTATGTAAATTACTTTTAAATGATATACAATAACTTTTGAATTATGTAATGTTTTATATTTTCCAACAAAAGATAAATAGATTATAAAATTCATACTAGTCTTATATAATTTACTACTTTATTAATATTTTAAATAATAAAATGACAAAATTATTTATCAATATATTAAATTCATTTGAATTTTGAATGGAACGAACGATGAAGAATAATAATTAAAATAATGTGAATATGAACCTTATGTTTTCTTTAAACATATTAACTTTTCCTTCTGGAAAAACGTGTACCCAGTCACCATTGGCTAGCTTTTCTATACAAAAGTCCACAGCTTCTTGATAAACACCGCCTCCTCTGATTATGGGTATGCACTTTCCTAGCATAAAGAAGTATGAATGCCAGACGTTTGTAAAACAAATGTCATGAGCTGCTATTGACCATCGCATCGTTTTCCGATTCAGCAGATGCTTGAGATCCAGTGTCGCTAAATGATTTCAGAGATTTTTCTTTCTTAAATTCGCTTACCGATGTCGTTCTGAGGAAGAAAAGATTATATTTGTCTCAGAAGGTGGGGAGGTATATTTGTATTGATGAAAAGAGTTTGTCAGTAATTTTAGTTTCACGTCTAATTATTAATATATTTTTTATATTAGAAAGATGTTTTTTTATGATGAATATCTATCTTTAGCAATTCCAGTTATTTTTATTTTTTCATAACAAAATCTTGTTTAAAAATTATCATAATTCTGTATCAAATTAATTATTATATATTTTATTTCACTTTATACAGGGTGATTCAAGAGTTTTGGAATAATCAAATGTTTTGATCTTGAAAAACATACATCAAATTGGAAAATTAAAAAATACATATTTAATTTTTTTAATAAAGCTATCCAAAGATAGCACATATGACTCTCTGACCCCACTCCCGGGGAGAAGGGTGAGGGCAATTAGAAATCTTAAATCAGAGGGTCATTGGAGAGCTTTAATAAAAATATTAATTGCGTATTTTTTTTTGTTTCCAATTAGATGTATATTTTTCAAGATTGCATAACTTTAGAAACACCTTGTATTATTAAAAACATTTTATAAAAAATCTTATTGGTTATATCAATTTAAAAAATATAAGAAGTAAAAAAAAATAAATAAAAATATTTTAATTAGTCTTTCATACCTCCCCTGTCTTCAAAGTATATATTTTCCAGTATATCATATCGCGTATTCTGATATATATAATGTAAAGAAAATTTTGTAAAGAATTTTTTTTTTATAATTCATATAAAAATTATCGTAATTACAAACATTATAATATTATCTGAATATTTATATTTTTAAAAGTAAATTTATCTACGTTTCATTTTTTTATTATTTTTAAGTAAACATTTATTAGCTTCATATTATAGTAACTGTTAATTTAGTAAAAATAATTTATAATATAAGGCTCTTCAATTACTGTAGTTTATGAAAGAAAATTTTGTAATATACAAATTTAACTAGCCCCCTCATATGGTATTTTAGGTATTGTTTCCGATGTATTTTTTCTATCTGATCAAGCATATGAAAATATTTATCCTCTATAAGGCGAGTATTATCTCTGTCGCGATACTCGCCTTATTTTCAATTTTCAAATGTAATAGAATTAAAAATAAATAAATTAAAAAATACAGCATTTATTAAAATTAAATTAAAAAATAAACAGAATACATATATTTTATATATGTATATTCAGGTATTATAAATTTTATCGAAACAAAAAGTAATTTAGAGAGTTTTGTTGAATCTTACTGTAGAGGATACAGTAAACACACTTAAATTGATAGTAGGAGTAAAAAAGTGCATATCCCGTGGACCAATAGGCATAATAACCGTGCAAAGGAAATCAGTAACGCGAGGGAAAAATTTCCCTATCACTCAAGCCCCGCATACCTCAAAATTAATCAAATAAACACATGTCTATTTTTTGACTATTGAAAGCCTTGATGCATTACAGAGTGACGAATGTTACGCGTTACATATGCAAATATACAAAAACTTTGAAAATACAAAATTTTGTATAAAAATATAATTATCTTGGGTGTGAGAGTGAAAAATAAAAATTGCAGATTTGTGATCAGTATAAAATTTCACAACGATTTCACATATTAATATCTATGCTAGAGTAGGGGCTAGTTCAACTTTAGTATTAACGAAATATTATGTAGATTAAAAAATGTTTAATCATAAAATTTTTAAAATAATTATAAAAGTTGAAGAAATATGCATTTACATCATAATTATAATAGTCAATAATTATTAATTGTATTTATAATTATTACATTTTTCTCTAAAAATAATATAAAAATTAAAAAACAGTGGTAACACTTATTACTAGTTACAAATCATTATATATATATAATATTGAAAAAAATAAAAATACAGATAATATTATTTTAATAATTTGATTATATATCTATGCAATCAAATATAAAATATATCTCTTTGTAATTGGATTTATCAGAATTTATAGGTAATCCTTAAATTACATCGATATGTGTTCATGCGTTGTTTAGTCGTTTCAATACTTTTTAACAAACATAAACCTTCCTTCTTCTGTTAGCTTATCATTTCTAGTTAATGTTTCATGATACGGAACAATTAAACTACATAAACAAAATTACTAAAATGAAATTTGTGAAAAGTAAATATTATATATAAATATATAGTATATAAGATAATAATATAATTATAATATATATATAATTTTGAATGATGTTTTTTGCTTTAAGAAATAATTCTTCCTTAAGCACTTATAGTTTATGAAAAGTTTTGCTTAAATCTTAAAGTTTCTTGCACGTGGAATCAGTATTAATATATATACAATCATATCTCATAAGAATTAAATGAATTATTATTTGAACTTTTGATTCATTATAAAATATAATATTTTCTCTCATTAATTAATAATAAGAAACTGATCATTTTAAATCAACTGATAAGACTCTTTCTATACAGCGAATTATCTTGAAACATTAATCAGATTTCATATTGAGTATAAACACACTTTCTTACAAAGGTATACAAAAAAGAAAAACAATAAATGGTTTCTGAATATTATAAATTCGCTTCATAATGGATTACCAAAGTATGAATTTGATAAGATCCATTAGAAGTCGTTGAATATAGTTTCATCTTATTACCGTGACTATTTTAATAATATTAATAATTTACCCCATATTCCAGGATCGTCAAAACAACTATGATGGTTGGATACAGTGATCAATGGTATATTCTTTGGTCGATGATCCAGCGCCTTTGCAATAATATGTTTGTTGTGGACGGTGGTTTTGTTCAACCACTCTTAAAAGATATATAAAATGGTGTTAATTAAATTACCTTTTATAACATATAAATACTTCTTAATCAAATGAAGTGAAAAAACGTTTATCATAATATAAAAATTACAATCTTATGTAATTTGAACCACAATGCTTATAAATAAATTTTCACAAGTATAATCCAAATTATATATTTTTAAGACTATTTTTAAGTAATTGTATAACATATTTTAAATAAGAGAAAAAAATATTTTATTTTTTCATCACAAATTTGTTACAGTTATAGAATTTATTTTTATATATATTGAATTATATATTTATTAAAAAATGTATTTCAATTAAATCAGTAATAAATGCATTCTGTCAATCATTTATATTATGTTATTTTCATTTATCAATGATTAATTTTCAGGAATGCATGAAATTTATGCTGTAAATTTGTCTTTTGTATTTAAATTTTTTGCTTGTCTCATGAAGCTCAACAAGTTGCTTAAAATTACCAGTTCTTTTTACCTATGATTATTTTGGAAAACATGCCAACTGCGGCGAAGGTTATGCTGCTTGCAAACCTCCATAATGCGGAGGTTTTTCGTAATTGTGGTATTATCCATTTGATATCGTAAGCCATCATGTGCATATGTGTGTGCGTGAATATACTAGAGTACGTGACTGCGTGTGCCTCGAATAAATGTGAGCACCAAACAATGTGGATTTTTAAATCACTCTATCAGATCATTTAAAATCCCGCACTTTTGGTTGAGTATTGAGCGTTATTTAGTTTCACAGTTTTTTTGTAGATTTACATGTTGTGCAAATACCAAATGACGGCGACTTCTTCGTGCGGGTACTCATTATATGACGATGTACATTTGTTATTTTTCGTTAACGTCGCTGCACATCGCGAGTTTACTTAGAGCTTGGGCACTCTACTCGTTAAACTAGTTATCGTTAAACGATAGACACTCAAATCCGAATGACTGAACGACGGAGTGCGAAGCTGACACTGACAGAGCATAGAACTTCGGAGCTCGGATCAATTCGTCACCAGCCACGTGACGAGCTCAACTTTACCGACTGTTATAGAGTTATGTAAGACTAGAGAGCTCTCTCGATCTAAAGAAGTGTTTATGTATTACACATTTTTCTGAACAATTATATTCAAATTTATATTTAAAAACGTTAGTAATATTATATTAATAAAATAATGTTTTAACTTTTCATAAATAAAAAAAACACTTGAATTTTTTTTTCGGTACTATATGACCGAACAGCTATTTTAAACTCTTTGATACGACCGATACTAGGCTCCGATACGAATACATTTTAATCAAGATTCAAATTTTCTAATTTATATGTACTTATCATAGTAACAATCATATAACATTGAATAACATTTAATCACATTTAATGGGGTTAAAATTTAATTCATTTGATCGACATTGAATTCATACATTATGTACATACATATTTGCTAATTATTTTTTAAAAATATTTCTTTTAAACCACAAGTTAATTGACAAAAGATAAATGGTTATTTTTTAAGATATTTTTATATATATTTTCTTTGGAATAAAAACAAGTTTTTTATTTACACAAAAAATGACAGTTATGAAAGTTCTATGTTACCAACAGAGTATTTGTAAGTGATCTCAGGGACTATAGATGGTGAATATAGATACATATCTATGGTCACTACTACAGATATTTATAGTCACTTGTTATATTTAAAATGGACTTTTATGCTTAGGCCCTTATTTCTGATTTTATTGAATTTTATTTATAAATGTCTAAACGTATAAATATTAAGTGTATATCATGATAGTCATATAAAGGAGACTCAACTAAGGTACTGGGGGTAACGTTTGATATGTATCAAAAACTTCTTTTTTTACCGGCGCTTCGGATTTATGCATCCAAATCAATATATAAACATGTGCAGTTAATTCATTGCATAAACTCAATCACTGTTTTCAGCGCCATCGTATGGTCGTTTAAGATATTAAATCTGTTATTAATAATATATATTTTTAAATAATAAATAATATGTATTTAAAAATAACACACATGCAAAACTAGTTTCAAAAAATGTCCTTTTAACCTCTCACAACCAGTATTACTTTTTTTATTTCATTTGATTCACAAATGAACTTTTTTTATTATGAATCATTAGAAAATTTACAATAGTTAATTATAATAATTTAACACAATTAACATATATTAATAAATATGTAAATAATTAAACCATCAATATATAATTCCAGTAATCAGAAGGAAATTGAACAGATTGGCATTTTGCCATTTTTATCGTTTTTTCGCAAAAAATGTAGATTCCGGAATAGACTGTGTAATCTACTTTATTATATATATATATATAATTATTGTCATTTAATATGTATCTTCATATATAAAATTGATGCTATTAATATCAATAGTAAATGCTTTACTATATGAGTAAATTAATCATTATTTATGGCGCACAATAGCTACTTTTTTTATACAGATATTCATATGCAAAATACTGCATTGAAATTAATTATTCAGACTGAAATTTATATTAATTATAATAAAACTTGCAATTGTTCATGATTACTTATATTTGTATCAGCGTTTAATAATAATGAAAAATTGCATGGTAAAAACATAACAAATGTTTGTTCTTCAATTATATATTATATTATATTATTTTAACCGGATAATCAGGAGATATTTTTGCTTAAAATCTGAAATATTAAAAGCAATTTCTACAAAAAGTGCACATATTTTCTCTTTTTAAATATTTTCAGTTTCTGAAAATTAAACAATAGGGTCAAATTTCTTTTAATATATCAAGTTTAATTTATATTTTATCTTATTTATGAATACATTATATCTCTAATACACATTTAATATGAAAAAGTTTGATTAATTTAGAATAAAATTGTAAATCAGTTATGTTAAGTAAAAAAATATATAAAGTATGATTTGAGAAATAGATATTATGACCGATTTGTAATAATACAATGATGTACCGTTATTATACAATTTTGTTTTATAAAATGTTTTTATTCTTTTTGAATAAAATGAGATATAATTACATTTCGTTTCAATTTACGTAATCAAATTAAGGACAAAAAATTTAGTTTCTTTTTCTTAAATAATAAATAACAGACATTATTTTACAATCATTAAAATAGAGAAAATAGTATTTTTGTATTATAAAGTACGTAATGATTTCTGATTTTTTCCAAAATATTTTGATAAAGGTGAATAATAAATAATAATAAATAATTAGTCACTCCTTTTCAGAGGGGTAAACAATCATGATATCTTATGTGAAAGTTTATTTTATATATGTATTTACATCTATTATTATACTGAGAAAAAATATCAGAAGAAAATACAAGTAGTGGTTGTAAAGAGAACACATATCAGATTCATTTTCATCAGATTCATCATTCATCAGACAGAACATTTATTCTATAAAAAATGGTTAAAAGTGCAAACAATTTATGAAAATATTTTTACTATTATTTGTAGAAAAAAAGTACAAGGAATCTTAGAAAATAGTACTACTTTGTATTTTTAACCATTTTTCATACAAAAAATCTTCAAAAATCTGATGTGTTCTGTTTACAATTATTATTATTAGTATTTTTTCCTGGTACTTTTTTCTCAGTATAATTATAATGATATCAAATATAGGGTTTATGTCTATGAATATTAAGATAAATAGTATTGCAATAGCAAAACTTTTATTTTTTTTAAATGTACTCCACAATATGGGCGTTTAATATATAAAATGACAAAAATATCTTATTATATAAAAAAATAAGAGGAATAGAATAAATTAAAATGTATAGTAAAACCATAAAAGTGGAGTAATTTATGTTAAATGGCACATTTTCTGCACAACAATAAAAATTATTGTGTGTGCCACCATTAAATCAGTATTGGGCAAATTTGGTTTGTTATCACAGTACCGTTTGAAAATTAGGCCAGCATTATCTTAACTACTTTGACTACTGGTGACAATAGACAATCGCAGAGTTTCCACTTGGATATTTACTAACTATTGACTTAAAAATTCTGCAATACCAATTTAATATTAAATCAATAAAATCATCAATTTTGAATCGCTTAATTTTTTAAGACTATCGCCTTTCATTATTACATCAACGTCAGTAAGCTTCAAAGAATACTATTTAGGAACATTTTATTAATAAATTAAACTATGCAAAACAAATATTGATAACTTTTGTCAATTTTCATATAATATGATATTTTAATGTTGTTTAACAAATTAACTGATAATTAACTAGTAACTAATATATGTAACCATAGTAAATAAAAATAATTTATCTATAATTACTTCAGTTTTGTGAAATTATAGCCTATTTCAGGTGTATTTTGTTGTTAATAGATTGGAAAATAGAATTAAAATGTCACTCGTTTTTCAATGTTTATTTTTATAAATTATTATTTATTAAAATATTTCTATCATAAATATATTTGTTTTTAATAATATATGTTTATAGTTTATATGTTATATGTATAGAAAAAAGAAATAACTTAATTGGCAAAATATTAATAAGAAATATATACTCTGAGAGTGTGAAATTGTAAGAAAACGAAGTATATATCTTCTCAAAGAGTACACTGCTTTGAATAAAATAACTATGCATGAATATAAAATTGAGAGGCAATTTCCATTTAAGACATTTTCGTATTTGGAGCATTTTATTTTAGATAACGCGTTGTCAAGATATTCAAGTACTTTAGGGTTTATTAAACCTTGGTCATGAAATATTCAAAATATTTGTAAGTCCCACATGCAAACGTAAACTTGATTCTGATGCTAGGCTCGAATGAAATTCAACCCAGACTGTCTCTGGTGCTTGAGCGATCAAGGTTTCTTACATGCCTTTGTCGACGACGAAAACATTTTACGTTTATGCACTCGATTTATTACCGTTCATAAATTTTTTCAATATACGATACTTTTTACGATCAACTATATCGTTTTAATATAATGCAAAAATCACGCGGCTTTACAAAATGTTTAATTAAAAATTCTATGTAATCAACATTCGCTTAATGTAATTAATGTGTGAACAACAATTTTACGTTGCGCGAAATTACGTTATTAAATTATATAGCAGAGCTTCATAAAATATTGGTAAGTGCGACTATTTATGGTAAAACGTGTACGCAAAATGTTTTAATGACATACATATATCTTCTTTGAATAAATTAATTCCGCTTTATTACCAATTCGTGATCATAAGTTATTGAAATATTGATGATACATCAATTTCATTCAAAATTAAATTTTTTGTCCTACAATAAATATTGCTGAGGTATATTTGCTTGCGTTCGTTTCTTATTTATGTACTCCTATTAAAATAATTATGTGTAACATATTTGTTATTCTTAATTTATACCCAATAGGAACGGTTAAAATGTAGAATTCTTCTACATACATAAACAAAAATAAATTGGATATTTTAAGTTGAACCTAAAAGGACAATTATTAGGAAAATATTACAATATATAATAATAATAATAATACAAACATTATTAGGAAAAATTACAAAAATCGCTAACTGTACTATAATTCTGATACATTTTCCTATAAATAATATTATATTATTACTAATTATTATAGAGCGGGGGACCCTTAGGAACAATAATAACATTTTTTGAAATAAGTCCCAAAAAATGTTATTATTGTTCCTAAGGGTCCCCCGCTCTATAATAATTTAATAAAAAAGGAACGTTTTGGGCATATTGAGAATAATTATTTAACTAATAATTCTCTCATATAATTATTACTAATCCTAATCCTTCTGGGTCCATTTCACCAGAATTATTTCCAATTTATTTTTTTCCTAGCAGTGTTAATTTGCAACACTCGTCATAGTATAGAAGATATTATATATAACGTAAATAATAATATTTATACAAATTCTTTTAAGCCTTGAACTGTCGCGAAGAACAGGTTAAATGATAGTTTACAAGAGATTATCTGTAACATTGCCAGGAGGAATAATGGACATTTAGTACGCGTTGTAGAATTATATAAAGCCTTTATTCAACGTCGATGAACAAATTACGAATAATATGGTAAGGAAAACGTAATAGTAAATTTCTCAAAATAATCATATTTAAAAAAAAGGGTAACTATAAATAAAAAACGTTAATAAATTGTATGCACAACTTATGTAAATTAATTTCTTTTATTTGAATATACTATAAAAACAATAATCATAGAGTGAGGGACCCTTAGGAACAATAAAAACTTTTTTGGGACTTATTGTAAATTGTAATATTTTTATAATGTTAATTAAAAATATATATATTTTTTTTGTATGTAGCCCTGATGAGGTTCTTGCAAAAAGAACGAAACGTTGGTAATAAATAAATATTACAATTTACAA
>JABFPK010002251.1:0-10406 GCA_022817445.1 Habroteleia sp. ZL-2020
AAAATAGTTAACCCGTTTTAGATTATCCTAAGGTATTCAGCCATGGCCCCTTAAGTAAGTCCATATCAAGGCCCTTTTTAGGGCATTCCGGCCCAGGGCCACTATATTACCCGGGGTTACATGCGGTTTCGGGGCCTAATGTTTCATTTGTTATGGACCTGGTGTGGGCCCGACAAGGAAAACTGTCATCCTGTTTGCCATGTTTCATCCTGACCAGGGCCACGTTTGTAATGTGGCCAACCCTATTTAATTTCTACCAGGGTAAATAACTGTATAATTATTAAATACTACAATAATTGCAATTACTAAACAAATTCCGTAATTTTATTAACATTGTTCGTGTATTATTATAATTTATATTCTTTTAAGACAAAGTTTGAATTACAGTTTAATATAAATCAGGATAAATTGTAAGGCCCCATTTAGATATTTCTTTTCAGAGATTTCACAGGATATCTGAGAAGGTCTTGCAAATTTTTTCTCATATGGACTAATGCCGAACGCCTGATAAGGTCCTGTGCAAAATGCTTAACCTAGCTAACCTAATTTAGGCCACAACAAAGTCCGTCATTACATAATGTAAGATCATGGAAACTTAAATGGACCCTACGAGGTATGCCACTTAACAGAAAATCAAACATGAATCCGAAATGAGCCAGATAGGGCATTTCTTATCAAAGGTACATTTTTTCAACCAAGCCAGGGCCCGGTTTCTTCCATGGCACGCCTGATCACATTTTTACTTCGGCCGTTTCACATTTAACGCAGTAAGTTTGAATGTATCTAAAATTGCTTTGAAGGAATGATTGGATATTGGATTTACAGTTAATGATTGGTTTTGTAAGAATTATTTAGCATTAAGACAAACCAAATTTTCATATATTATAAGACAACATTATTTGAAGTCGATATAATTTTCTTGGTAAATAGTATTTTCACTTCAAACTTTAAACTAAACGACGAAATCGGAATATTGGTACTTTTTGGTCATTGTCTATAGATGTCAGAAGTAAAGAGAGTTTAATTAGGGTTAAAGTCTCAAAGATATTAAACTTCGAAGCATTTTCCATAATTAATCTAATTATTTGAATGTAAGGTCTTCAATTAATTTTAATTTTAGACCCACACACATGCGTGTGTTTGGATTGGCATTGGTATTGAAGACAATAATACGAATAAGTATAATAGGGCAAATTGTAATATATATTTGGCAGTGGAAAAATTTTGAAATTATACAAATTAATGCGACCGGTTATCGTTTTATATGACATATTTTATTACATTTTTATAGGATTATTTTATTGCTTTCCTTGAAAAGACATTATCTGTGATTCTTATAATCTACCATCATAATTTTTGTAGTTTTAATATATCAAGCCATATCGAAAAATCTATTTTTCGAATTCTTCAAACGACATCGATAAGCTAGTTCTACTGCCCCTAAATCTGTTTTAAATGATTCTCTTTCAGTGATAATATGATCTCTAAAAAGTGATAATTTGTTTGATATATCTTGTAATCCCTCATTTTGGATATTTTAATGTCCTTTATCAAAGACAGTAATAATAAATTTGAAAGGAAAGATAATATTCTTTTATAAAGTAATTATAAAATTATAATAGTAATTTTCCTTCATGAATTATAGATATTTATTAATAAATGCAAATGAGTTAATTTGTCAACATATTGATACATGCATTTTATTTAATAAAATTTCGTTTACTCATAAAAATAAGTAGAACCTTCATAGTTAATGCACTGAAATAAAAAGGGTTGCAAAGAAAAAAAAATAGAATAATAATTCAGGTTAAATAAATATAAAATTTATATAAAATATACTTTATTCTGCATAAAGATAATTTATAAGATAAATAGTAGAAATTATTTTATATATATTATTATAATAAGAATATAATAATAATATCCACAGCAAATGGCATTGACTTTCAAATTACTATAATTTTAAAATTAGACTCTATTGAATTGAATATGCTTGAATAAGTATTGGTTCTAGATTAAGATTTCCAATTTTGGGATATACATGTATACACACACTAGCAGGTGGATTTAGTTGCGGTCATTTCTTAGAACAACACCCGTCGGAGTTCGAAATTTCGCCACATTAGGGTTTCCCGCTCCCCATCTTTCCAAGCAACTATATAATCGCCTGACCTTTGAACCTTTTCTCGCTACGATTTCCGGGACTAAGAAAAACGATATACGTATCCTGACCACTAGTCGATTGACTATCATCTTTTTAATTTCACAGGATATTTATTTTCTCCTTATTTTTATGTTTAATATGTGCTTTTCATTATTTATTTTTACACTTCTTCCTACGTAGTATACGTTTCTGGAAAAAAACAAATTATTTCCTATCGAATATTGTAATTTACACGAATACAAACGTTTGTTACGACTATAAATTTGCATTATTTTTGTAATCAAATTATTTTCATAGCGTTTAATAATTACATACTTTGATAGTAAATGAAAAGCAAAGACTATAGCGTATTTACAGCGGCAATCTACAAAAGAGCGGCGTGAGATAATATTTGGACCTAATTCATGTAATGGGTCATAAATAATATTGAGATTATAAAATTAATCCTCGTCATTTTGATTTAGTCGTACACAATAGCATAGGCAAATGATAAAACGTTGACTTCCGGTCCAGTGCGTGTTGAATTTCGTAATTGCAACGCGAGTAATCTTCGCGTATATATATCTTCGAACCAATTAACGAACTCGTTTCGCATGCAATAATTATCGCCAGAATAATTAATATCTTGTACGTAGCGACGGAGCATGATCAAAGAACGAGCGAGAAAGAAAGCGGGAGATACGGCGCGGAAACAAGAAATAGCAAAAAGCAGCTGCGCCCGACCTATCAGTGTCGTACAACATAGTAGAATTCGAGCGGCGCTGTTATCAGCGGAAGTGAGGTCGACCTCGAAGCGCCGCGATTTCATACGATTCAAACAAAAATGAGTAATTTTGAAGCACGGTCGTCGGAATCTTATCACCACCACGGCGAATCCATAATAGAATTTAATATTTTGCATCATTCAACTGTCGGATCACAAAGGGGCGTTAGTGCACAAGATAGCGCGCTTTATAATGCTAATGTTACGACGCATAATTGATCATACGATTCCCTTAATTAATCAGACAAATTTCATGCTAATTTAGTCAATCTACGGTTAATGATACTCGATCGCATCAAATGATATTCATGAAACGATTCACGATGACCGCAAAAATTGATAAATAAAGGGCAAGATTTCAAAGGACCAAAAGAAGTAAACTAAAACAGCTTTGTCACTTTTATATAATTTATTGTAAAGAATAATTGCCGATGAGATATGTATCTCGAATTTGAGTTTCATTCGCGAATAGAGTCGTGTAATAAGAAAGAATTCTTAATAGTCGAATAAATATGATTTCAAAGTAATATCAATGTATAATTTACGTCGCAAATGTAAACAATTATTTGTGAGGTTAGTTGTACCTTAAGTGCTATTTCTATGTAGGATAATATTTATAGATTATGCTCTCGTTTGAGAGCATAGAAACGCAAAAGTATATACGTGTGTGTTCTAGGGTTTAAGGGGATTACAATTAATGTTTGGAAGCATCTTTCCCGCGTTGTTGAGTCTATTGGATTAAAATAAATCCTATTCTCGAAAGTGTTTGATTTAGTTACATTTCTAATTCAGAAATATTTTCCCACAACTTTTATAGTCATGGGAAACTGAAAATATTATATTATACGGTACATGAAAATGCCATTTATCATAGACATTTAAGTTATCAAAATATTTACCTAGTTTAAATACAAATACAAGTTTCTAATGTTTGTAAATAGTTGTGTGAAATACGATAAACTTTTATCGAACTATTGTACTTAGTTTCAATAAATTTTAATAATATAAAATATATATATATCACAGTGTAAATGGTTGTTAATCACAGGTATCTTTTTAAACACGAAAATTAATCAAAATTTTAAACCATACTTTTCTCCCAATTAGTAATTCTTTTTTCTTAGTATAGTAAATTAATTTCCAATCAAAATATTAATATAAAATGATATAAAAATATCTCTTATTACTATCATAAACTTATATCACATAAATAAATTAATTTTAATAAATAGCAAATAAAATTAATTTTAGAAATAATATTCGTTACACTAAATACGAAATGAATTTTAGTCCATCTATTTCGATACTTAATTATACCATTTCATAGGAATCGTATCTATAAATTCATTTATTTTGTTGGATTTTTCCAGTATTATACCAATAAAAATAATTATTCAAGAGATACCGTCCCGATTGTATTCGTTTCTAATGATTTCTATATCATATGTTCCGTAGAATTACTATCGTTTGTATATTGTGTTATTGGTAAAGATGTGGGATAATATGGGCACGAATCGGGGAAGGTCCATCACCTCCGTTCGACCCAGAAAGCGTCGTGTACGAGCGTGTCGAATTCCCCATCAACTGTGGTGGCTTTGCATTCCCATATTAACATAGAGATACGGTCTTTCAAGAGGGCTTTGCAGATGCTGGTGTGCATTTTAGCTTGGGTACACTAGCCCTCTGCGTTAATAGTAACCCCGCACGTGGCGCCACGTGGCATCGGGTTAAGCAAACTATCGATTATAGGATTTCACGCTAAGCACCTATAGGATTACTGCAACGGTGTTGCGATAATGCCACTGGATTTGTTGCTCTTTTCGCAAGATCAAACGTCACAAGATATAAAAGGTACCTTCACTTCTTTCCAAACTAGGAGACGAATTGAAGAAAAATATGACCTCATCAGTACGTCGGTTGGATAAAATCAATTGCATAGAATGGATATTTTTTGCTAAATAATTGTAATAATTCATTAAAGTTGAAAAAAGTGTTGAATCTAGTTTTTCATTAGTATACTTAGAAAATCGTAAAGTCAATAATTAGTTTTTAAATGCAATAATTCTCTCCCTTTTCTTCTTTATATAATCAAAACTAATACATTCAATTTTTGAGAAATTATTGATATTGATTCCACCAAGAAACGAACAAGATGTTATATATTAGAGCAGAATGGGGTAGATTTGGAACGCAGTTGTTAATCAAAGAAGAAATCCGTAAAAGGGGGAGATAATATATATGTTCGAATTTGGAACTTTGATTTCCGTTTCTTTTTTAATTTCGATAGCGTATAAATCTTTTGCGTTTAATTGTGAAGCGAATAAATAGAAAAACGATTCAATATTTCTCAATCGTGCTTGACTGCCAAGGCAATTTAAAAACTGGCCCGATTACGCATGAGAAACTATAACGGTGGGTGTTTCTCAAATCATTTAGCGATTTCGAGCGGCCAAGACGAATCTTCTCCACATACGATTACGTACGCCTTGTTTCTACGTCATGGGAACAAGATTTTATGTCGCGGCACCTCGTTCAGGTCACTCTAATTCTAATCGCCGTGAAAATTATTTCTCGGGACTCGGTCGCCAATTATCTACGGGTTATTAGATCGGTACTTGCTCGCTCTGATCCAGATGTTGGTTTAAACACCCTCGGGTAGTTATACAATCGCGCGTTCTAAATGATTGTGTTTTAATTTATATATTACCTTATGGAAATAATAAACTCAATTTCATAATTCAACTTTTAATCTCCGCCATATATTTTAGTTATCAGCTTCTTTTTTGTCATATTTCAAAACTGAACTGGAGGAAATTGTAAAACGATATTTATATTTGTGATTTTCATTGGACACATTTTGATAAAATATTTATCGTGTGTCCCGATGTTTTGATTACACGATTTTGGAATAGACTTTTTTCATGCTCGACAATATTTTACAATTAAATTTTCGACTTTGATGGATATTAAGTATATTGTTTAATATGTTATTGATAAAGTTCTTACTATCAAGTTTTATAAATTTACTATCATCTGTATATATGAGCTTATTAGTATAGAATTTGTAATACGATCATTTTTTCAATATTATAAAAATAGATTTCAGTTATTTATCAAGATTATTAATGATGGGGGTTGTTCTTTTTTATTAAAATATAATAAAAAGTACGAAGATATTTAGATTTTATCATTCTGCCGAAATTATCGAGGTTTACCCTAAAGAGAAAAAAATGCTAAAAAAACTTCCCTCTTGGTCTTTATCATTTAAATTAAATATAGAAAAAGTAGTAGACTGGAAAACATGTTTTTATTATAATAAAGCAGAAGAAAACAATATGGTCATTTTTATGACAAATCTTTTTCAATATAAAATATTATTCCGACTCCCCTTTCTAGTACCGCCATCATAGGAATAATTTGTTATAAAAAAATTTCTACGATTTCGAATATAAATATAAATAACAATTAATATGTATTTTTTATTCCAAATGTCTTTAATACAAAATATAATCATTTTTACATTTATAAAAAATAGAGTATAATTGTATTTATAAGTAAAACTAGATTTAGCAAGCTGCATCGAAATACAATCAAAGGATTTCTTAACCTTGTTAGTCTGAAACTGATACGATCCTAATTAAATGTTAGTTATCTCCTAAAAATGTATTCTTTTCGGAAAAAATTTGATCAGGATATAGTCTGAACCGTTAAGTGTAAAAGCGTTGATGTTTTTGATCAATAACTGATAGAATCGTAATTAAATTTTGATTAGACTTTACGGAAAAATGAATTATTAATGAAAAATTTATCGTTAATTCATTTGAGAATTTATTTCCATTAAGTTTAATATAATAAAGATTTACATTTATAATATATTACAAAAATTTTATTTTTCGGTAACTTAGCCGTTTTAATAGAATAATCATTAATCAAATTCTTTCGGTTTTCTGAATGCACCCGAGGAAATTAGATCAAAATTAATCGAAAACATGTTTCGTTGATCAATGAAACCAAAATCAGTTTCATTTTTACGTCAATAAAAATTTGATTAATTTTTTTGTTCTAATATTGTACGATATACTGATTCTAATCAAAATTCCTTGTCAGAATTTGACAAAAAAATTTGATCAAGATTTGCTAATTGAAAAAGAACAAGCAGACATATCTTTTGATTAAATAATAAATATATAATGTACCAATATAAAGAAATCAATAAAGTTACCTTCAAATATATTCCCAAGTAAGAATTCAATCCAGTTTAAAAATCAGTTAATAATTCTAGATTTAAGTCTACAGATATAAAATTTTAACTTTAGAAACTTGTTAAAGCCTTCTTTAGCGACACTCTGTTCTTAAATTTCACTGTAAACTCTAGAAACTATCGCTCTTTATTTCTGATTACTCAAATATGAAACAAATTTAATGTTTATTTATAAACATCAAGAAATTAAATTTAAGGAATATTTTAAAATAAAAATAATTAATAATTTTATTTATTTTTATTACATCGATTGTTCATTATTACCTATTTATCGAACTTCCAAAAAAGTGTACATTCAATTACACTTGGTTTTGTTTCAACAATATGATTTTATTAATTTCACCAAATCAATTTCATAAAATATACAAAATAATTAAATAGGAAAACTTGGAACCGATCTGCGCATACGTAGAAAAGGATATCTATTAAATGCATCGATGACAAATTGACGCAAAGTGTACGTGCAAAGCATCACACGCGTGTTTAATAGGGGACCGACCTCGCGATCGCGCTTGCACAAAACATCGAAGTAGTCTTGAGAATAATATAACAAGTGGCGAAGTAGGGGAATAATAACGAAAGGAATAAAACGAAGGCAGAGCTGGAGAGGAACGGAAAAGGACTGCCGCGCCGATAAGGCCTTTGACTGTAGCCGCAAGGTCAGTTTGAAACTGACCCCAGCATCCTGCCCGCTTGAATTCAAGTTTAATGAATAACTATTGAATCCCGCCTATCGCTTCCAATAAGAGCAAAAGCTACCAGGCACCGACGGTGCGAGCGAGGAAATCGCGTCTCTGCTCGCGTCTATTTATAAAGTTTGCACGGACGATTGAAAATAACGTCCTCTCAGCGGGCTACGGCTCAATCGGCAAATGGTTATCGAGATCGTTCGAGCGTCCGACACCTCCGCGAATTTCATTCTCTTTTTTTTCATCGCGTTCTTTATTCGTCACAAAGACAAAGACGTCCCAAAAAGACGTCAGTCCACGCTCGATTGACTTGATAGATAATCACGAATAGATCAATTTGACGACACGAGCGAATTAAATACGATAAGGTCCAAGGCTGCGTTTGCTTTTTGCGAACATTGTCTTTTGTGGGGAAAGTGATTTATCGATTCGAGTTCAAAGATCTCGCGTTTCGCACACGACTTGATAACTTCATTCGCGCCACGATATTTATTATACCTGGCGTGGGGCACTATCGTGTCTCTCAATCGAATTGTTTATGGTGATTGATATAAATGTGATGCCTTAATTCGACTTTAATGGAAAGCATCGAGGTTTCTATTTGGCCGCTTATTATGTTACCCATTGTGGTGTCGCAACTCTTCGGGATGACGTATTGTTTGGATATATTTGTATTTAAATTCATAAGGTCGGACATATCGATAGCCGAGAATTTCAAAATTACAATGCCTCTGAGAAACGGAACAAAAAACTCTACGCCCGACGTTTTTATACTGAAATATGGAAGGCGAACATGATTCTTTGTGTAATAATCGTTTGCTAATTAATTTTGACATACTTTGATCATTATTGTGGCGCTCGAATGGATATAATATAATATATAATGGATGGAGCACCAGTTTTATTTTCGTTGTCAGTTGTTCATGGCTTTTTGTATGAAATTTAATACGTTTCTTCATAACGTTTTCTTATCGAACTTCTAATTAAATTTTTTTTTCGTTTCAAATTAGTTTTGTTAAAATCGTATCGTGAATTTTTAACGGAATCAGATGCTTACAATGTTTGCAAAAACCCTTTCTCAAAAGCGATTTTATGTAATAATTAGTGGAGATTTATTGCTTTGAACTGAGATCACTTGAGTAAAAAAATATTTTCAAATTATTACGTAAAATCGCGATAGATAACCTTAACGATTATATTGTAAATGGCATTAGCGAATTTCAATAAATTTGCAATTAAAGCACGACGATGACATTTACAATGTTGTAATTAAGTTGCAATCTTCATGTCGTTAATAAAACATTAGCTGTTTCAAAAGCTGTGTACGAAATAAAGAATATTATTAGAAGAATTATTTATGATAACTCTTTTAAAGATGGCATAACAATGCATATTGAAACATGTATACGGAAACAATTTTTGGCCAAGAACGAATTTAAATCAGTCTGCTGTAATGCCAGATGATCCATTTTTAGTGGATTATATAAATCATTTGAAATCATAACAATATCGTTCTGTTCACCCACTTACAATTTTCATTTACTATAATAAATGATTCATGTAGAATTTGTTAACAGTAAATTACTGTCTGAAATAAAAACGTGTCACGAAAAGAATGCGAATTATTTACATTTAGAAAACTCATTGTCCGGATACGTGGCACAAATAGCATTATTTTATATTAAATATTATTGAACAAAAATGTATTTGTTAAGTCATTTTTTATGTCATATACTTGTCAGATGATGAAGTAGTTTATGCTGGTGAATATGACTTGACTAATCATTTGTGACAGCTATAGAATCTCTTTCCTGTCAGGACAACATTCAGTTTGCAGAATATTTATTGATTAAGTTATGCGGAGAAAAAATGTTTAACAGGTAATGAGGTAATGATGCTCGTTTATAAATTTGAAAAAAAATTGTATCAAGAATTTTATTTTAAATTTTTATTAATTTTTTTAATATATTTCACTAAATTGTATTATGTAGTAGTTAGTTTTAGTATCAAGGGTACAAATACAAGAGTCATATCAGCACATCACATTGTGGTATGCCCACAATGGAAAATATATGTGATAATAATGAATATATGAACTTATTTGATATGTATGTTATATATAATTAAGGTAAGATTACCAAAAGTTCTATAAAAGTCTACAAAAAGAGGTTTACTTGAAAATATTGTTTTGCTTTTATAGTAATTAATTAGATTTCTTTATTTAGGTTGTGAGAGTGTGTGTGTGACTTAGAGAAAATCTGTCTTATTATTTTCCTTTTTACATTTTTGTGCATTTAGGTTTATTATGTTTAGACCACTATTAGTTAATAATTTATATGATCTATATCCTTTAGATTTGAAATTTGATATCATATTTTAGGGGTAATAATATACCTATTATTAACTTATACGTAGTTGATTTTTTTTAGTCTTTAACATCATATTTATTACTATTACATCTTGATTTTGAAATACCTTTTCCTGTTTTGTATTTGGTTGCAGCTGTGAAAACACCCTATTGTACAATTC
>JABFPK010002253.1:0-10403 GCA_022817445.1 Habroteleia sp. ZL-2020
CATTGTCAAAAGAACGAAGAGAAAGCATTTACAATTTTAAAGGTTAAGTATAAACTAATTAAAATACTTGAATAAATTGTCAAAATTAACAAATCTGTGATCGTCTGGATGTATTTTAGGATTTCTATTCAATTATTCGGCTTATGAATATATTGAATAGGTCAGTTCGTTGAAAAGTATAATTTATCATTAAACTGTATGCGATGAGTTGAAAATTTATTGGTTACCTACATATTTTATAATCCTGAAAAATATATATGCTTATCAAGTCGTGTTATGTTTGCCTTTGCTTTGCATGTAAATGTGTGTTATTGGATATGTCTATTTTTGAATACAATATTTATACATTCAAATTGAATTTAGTAATAATTACATTTGGCATAATCAAATACATTAACATTTATTGTTGATGATATTCTATCATAACGATATTGGATTGATAAATAATTAATTACATTCAGAATGGTTGAACATCGAGCCAAATAATACAGAAATATGTTTGTGTGAATATACTTTTATTTTCGATAATCCAACAAATAGTACTCCATTAAATTATACATATATAACAATGTGATCAACAAATCATAATTTTGAATTTATATATCAATTACTGCATGAACGTACAACTTTCAAATGATTTAAAATTCAAATAAATATTTGATTATTTTTATTATAAACAAATCACCAACAATAAATATTAAGATGTATTTGTTAGTAATATTGTAGTATCAATAATGTGTATTTCTAGAACTGCTTTTTGTTATTTTAGTGATATTATTATTGTAAAGAATATCAAAGGTTGAAAGAAATACAAATAATGAACTTACATCACTGAGATGGTCCCTAGAACTGTCAGCATCTTGGCATTCCCTAGGTAAGCCAGAGGTATGCAGTTGCTCTGACGCTCTTCCGCTGTCGTCACTTGTGCCTGCATCCAGACCCTTAAATACAAAATCACGTATTAACACAGATTCACAATAATATTCTAAATTATATCTAAACTTTTGCTTCATTCAATTTATGCATAAAAATGAATTTCGTTAAATTTACATAAATTAATATAAAATATATTTTAAATTAATTATTTCTTCTTAAATTTTATATAATATTTTATTTTTTATTCCAGGTGTATTGAGATTGATTAAATAAACTGTTAAATTAAGAACTGTTTGTGTAAAATTAAATAATATAGCCTTTCTGCTGGAAAAATAAAATAAATAAAATAAATAAAAATTGGAAGCGAAAGTTAATTGCCACTTTGGACTATGGGATATACATTTTAAATTTTAAACAATTAATAATGCTTTAGTCGCATTTAATCATAATTCTAATTTATCTTCGCATTTTATAATTTCCATGGAAAAAGGAAAGCATACAATAAACAATGTTAATTACATTAAAAAAGCTATTTTCGTCATCGACATGTGTAATTACTAAAATCATATTATTATGATGTGGATAGTTTTATAAATAAAAATATATGTTCATTCTATAATTAAGATTCAATTAATCAACTTGATTTCAGCATAAGGTTTTCAATGAAATACATTGATTTTATAATTTTAGTACATCAACGTTATACAATTTAATACATAATTGAGTTTCTAATTATTGATTTTAGAAATATACTGAATAAACGGCACAGGTATATTTCAAGCACATAACATTATTTTAGTTACACATGAGAAACAGATTAATAGATTTTATTATTTGAAGTTAATTGGATTTTAATTATCTTTCATGTAATTAAAATAATTAATACAAGTAGATTTCATTCATTAATATTTAATTAATTAAATCATATTACTTAAATTAACAATTTTACAGTTTACAAAGAAAAATTATACTATTAATGAAACATCTTCAAATAATGCATACCATTAAAGACAATTGGTTATAATAAAAAACTATTAAAATATATTCTATAATTTAAATTCATTATTATTAACAAGTAACAACATATAATAAATCAAAGGGCACAAAGAATGCTTTTGCCGCTCTCTGTTGATATATCATTATAAAATAATAATAAAGAAAAACATTGATAAAATCATTATTTACAATGAAAATTGACGACTTCATATTAATTGATTATTACTACTCATCAAAAATTCATCATTTTTCAACGATCGTCACTCTTTGATTATTAATGATTAATTTTTTCTGTCACAACATATATTATTGGTACTTTTTATCATTTGCTTATTAGAATCCGAGTTAATGTTTCATTTAACATTGTTTAATAAGAAAAATATTTCTAAACGTCTATTTTTTCGCTTAATTAAATATAATATTATGTACATGCGATTCTTAACTATAAAAATAGATGGAAATTAAAAAAAAAAAATTTCTCCGTTAAATAATATAGAATGCAAATTAGATCAATATACCTGGTTGTTAGGGGCCAGAATGGAATTATGCGAATAATGGTTGTGCTTGAAATGATTTTTGATGTGATGGTCGTTGTGAATATTTTGTCCGATTTCCACTTTGGGCTTTTCGTCTACAAGCGACAGCAAGGAATGGAGCTTCTTCACATTGTTTTTACCGGCGAACTTTATTGCACTCTGCGAATGAAAGAATATTCAATTAGTACGAGTTATTACGATTAATATACGAGGCTATGAGCTCATAATAAATACATTAATTTGCAGCCTTGAATAATTGATGAAACGCCGGCTGATTAATGCGCTCTTAAAAAATATTATTTGCAATGGAAGACAAATTTGTCCAACGACCGACAAAAAATCATTTGATAACTCGTCAGGAAAATGTAATGCTAAATTAACAATTACTTTTTCTTGTAGTTCGCTTGGGTCAATTAAATTGTTTTGATTTGATTGAGAGAGTTTCTTTTCATAGAAGCTCAGCTAGTCGTTAGATCGCATTTTAGATGGAAAGCACTGTGAAATTAAAATTGAGAAAACGTGAAAACAAATTAAAAATAATAACAATTGATCTGTTGGCAATGATCTCAATTATAAAGAGATTAGTTTGTTATTTAAATTGAATGAATTTGATTTTTTATTAAAAATTTGCTGAGTGAAACTAAATTCAAATTTAAATTTGTAAAAGGAATATTAAATATTTGTGCAATATGAAAGTATTACGAAGTTTTGATTTGGACTCGTCAGTAAATTAAATTTTAATACAATTAGTTAAGTAATTTATTTATTTCGGTTGAAATATTCCGTATTATGAATTTATAACTTGAATTATAAAAATGCTGGATACATTGTATACCCAGTCCCATCGAAAGCTGAACAGTTAAATTGGCATACAGGCCAATTTATGTTGGCAGCGCTGAAATCAAAATGGGAATGGGAGTAATGTTGGTGGAAGGAGTTTAGAAAATAGACGAGGACAGAAATGTTAATGTGAGAATATATCGACGCTTCTTAAAAATGAAGGGTTATTTTTAAACTTGGTTGTGAAACGCCATAAAACTGTTGTAAAAAGAGAGATATTTCAAAAAGTGGTTGTAAAAGGGATATCGCTTTTTTCGACATAATTAAAAAAATTTAATATTTTACTCAGTTTAGTATACATATAATTCTAACGCCAAATTATCCTGAAATTTATCATCTAAAATTGGTGAAAAATGTATATCTCCATTTTGCACTTTAAATACTATTTTCTATCTTTTTTCACATCAGGCATATTATATTCATTAAATTTTACGAGATCTGAAACATTAATTTTTTTGACGCCTCAAAAATAAGAAGGTCTACCATGAAAAAATTTCCAATTTTCAGTCGGATTTCAAAGTTTATAAATAGATTTATCTTCAAACTTTCACTGAAACATATATGCATCTATATGATTCTGATACAGAATTCAATTCTCTACAAGATATGCTTTATTAGATAAAGATTCGACAAATAGTATTTGCACAATTCTAGAGTTTCCATTTTAAAATTTCTCATTTTTCGATATTATTTTTCTTATGATTTTGAAAATTTTGATAAATAGAATCAAGATGCAAAAAATGTCATATAGGAGGGGGATGTTATGAAACTTGTTTTTGCAAACAAAATAAGATTTACGGTAGCAAATTGAAAAATTGATATTACACAAATATTTACTTGTATTGGTACAAATAAAAATGTATTATTTTCAAATTATAAAATATCAATTAAATTAAAAAATATTTTATTGTATAATGTGATTACATAGTTTTTATTTGATAAAGTCTTCAAAAACAAGTACCAATCATGCAATTTAGTCTTAAAAAACCAAATTTACATTCAATTTTGTTAAATAGCTAGATCAAAAAAATTACATTAAAAAATTTATAACTATACATACAAATGTATAAATGTAAGAGGAGAACAAAAAATATTGCGCTGTACCTTTTGTTTTACACAAATTGAAAGTTAACTGTCATATTTAAAAGTCATTATAGTATTGATATTGAAAAGTTAAGATATCATATTTGACGAATTTTGTATTTTTAAACAAATTTTATTGAGAGAATTTTCAAGCATTTGATATAAAAATGAAAATATCAATTTATGCATATTAAATGGTTGTGTAAATACGTTATTCAACATGTTTCTATGTTCTATGTAAGTCTAATGAGAAAATAAACTTTGTTGAGTAATGAATATATTATATCTTTTATAATAATAATCATAAATTTATGTTAACTAATATCATATTTTATTAAAAGTAATTGACAGAATAAAATAATTGAAGATTCATAATAGTTAAAGAAGTTATTATAGGATTTTAAATATTATTATTAATTAATGGAAATCAATTTTCGATTCAAAATATATACTACAAATTATTTCTAATTCTCACAATTAAGAGAAACAAATAAGGCCATTACATATTTTTATATTAATTGTATAACATTTTACTTATCTATAATGTTAATTAATACAGTATAAAAAAAGAGAGAGAAAGGGAGAGTTGCGAACTGTACTTTTAAATGAACATTTGTGTTATTAAACAAATAGTTTAAATTATGACCATTATGTAAACAATTTTATTATTCCAGATAAAATTAGAAACTTATTGTCTACTCAATTGAATTTTTTTTTCTATTCAACTGTATTATATTTTACATTATTTTTCAAACAATTTGATTGTAGCACGTTAAATGAAATAAATCAATATTCATTATTAAATTAATTTTATGATTTTACATAACGCCATTGAGTACAAAAACATGTTTACACTGCAAAAAATTATCATTTTGTCTTTTTTCAAATTCAAATACAATGTAATAACTTTTAAAAGAAAAGTGTTTTAAAGTATGAAACACCTCCAAATATTTGAGGAAGCATTACAAAAATGTTTTAGCAATATGAAAACATTTTTATTATATGCATAATACCAACAACAAAGAGTTTTCACTAAATTAAACAATAAGACGTTATAATTTACAAATAATGTTTATACAAAAATTGTTATTGACACATTTTAATGCTAAAATGTTTACCAAACAAAAATTATTCTGATAATGACATTCTACGAAATTACGTGAATAACTGTTTTATGTCAAAATATTATACCTAACATATACAAAGTAATATTTCCTTTTCTTTGTGTTCACACACAAGGAAAACATAAAAGTTAATTAAGCATTGAAAAAAAATTACAAGTTCGGTCATTGCAGGAATGTTTAAAAATAGAAAAATATTCAACGAAAACAAACCTATGAAAGAAAAATAATGAATCTAAAAAGAAACAAGTTTACACTATAAAATAGTATTATGTTAATACGTATATAAAGTTTCAAACGTTTTTTCTCAACAAATTGTTTAAGTTATCGATTTTTTAACTTCAATAATAAAGTACTCTAGTATCGCACGCAAAGGATGACATTTAAATACATTTTATTACTCCGTATATTTTTAATTGAATAAAATCTACTAATTACAAATTCTCAAAAAAAAAAATTATACACAACTTCACACGCAAATTTTAATACATCTCACGTTTCTTAAATACTTTATTATTTCAGTTTATCTGCTTTCCCATCTCGCAAAAAAAAGCAAAATCAATAGATGATTTTCACTCATTAAACATCACGTATTACATTTGACTTCTTCCCCACTATATCTATTTAATTTTATCAAAGCGCACGCGATTAATAACACATTTGAACGACATCCAATTTAATAAATCAACTTCAAATTCATGATCAAAAAAAAGTTCATATTTATGAATGGTCCGCTTTAACTTGACTCGTTTGGTAAAAAATATAATCCGCGTACAACCCAAAATAGATTCCGGGGGGAGGGAGGGGGCAAGTGACGTGTCACCGTCTGGTTGTACAAGAGTGGAGCAGGTTCCGCTGCAATTATTCCGGCATTTAAACAAGTTACTTTGAATATAATTATAAGCGTCGAAAAAAGTGGGTTCGTCTTCATTTTGACGCCGTCGACGTCAATAAATCAAAACATGTCACCAGACTCTCAATATTAAGCCCCGCTTAGCCCGCGATCGCGTTTAAAAAGCAACATATGTAAAAGAGCAAGGAGCCGTGTCTTTTTATTATAATTGCGGTTGGCAAAAGAAAGTCGGCAACGCATAGAGTGCTCGCCGGGGCCAAGAAGAGCGGCTGGTCGGGGCGAAATATGAGCGCCGGTAGGAATAAGAGCAGGTTGCGCGGTGTGTGCGTGCGCGAGTCAGTGTGTACGTGCGCGCACACCAAACGGAGCGTGTGCAACAACTCTGCGCGGCCCGGAGTGGGGGAACAGTAAAGACATTGACCGAACGCCGAGCGATACATCCGAACTAAGCAACTAAGAGCTTCTCTTTCGTGCCAGCTGGAAGGCACCGAAATACTATTTCTTTTTTCTATGATTTCCCTCCGCTCCGTTCGACCTCGCCATTCACCGATGCTCTTTTCAATTCGTTTTAAATTTCAATTTTGTATCTCACCGTTTTCGTCTCGCGTTTTCACACCCCCTTCCGTTTCCAATTATTTTATGCACTTTAACTTGTTCACATTTCGGCATGTCGCGACGACGAACAAGGACGAACACTATCGCGAACGACAAAGTCACTTTTCAAAGATCACAATTGAACTGCGGCGCTCGAAAGTAGCCGTGACTTTGCGCATATAAATAATATGCGATTTTATTTGTTTAAATTATATAGCACGGAAGTCTGACAAACAAGTGACAAATTACTGTTCGCAATTTCATTTCGATTATTTTGTAACGCAACATCCGCGAATTCAATTACTCAACTGTTCAAAAAAACAAAAAAGAAGCGAAACAAAAGGGATAAACAAAATAACACGTATAATTTTACCTCGCCGAGAACTTCGTCATCCAATTTGCAACAATATAAAATGTAAATATATGTAAATCGCAAAACATTTCACATAATTCGCTACAATTTAATATTTTACTCGCGACAACTAAACTTTCGCACTTATTGCAGCCGCGCAACTTTCCAGCTGCTAAATTTTGCATTAACTATATTATTCTAGTTATGGCATAGATCTCCGTACCGTGGACAAACAAAATCAGCTTTATCGATTTCACTCGAGTGCATTTTTATTTGCACGTTGATTTCATTCCGCGTACTTTGTTACTCAAATATAATAATACTATATAGACGAACACAAAAAAGGCGACTTCGATAAAACGGCTTGACATGTGTCACTTTTTTCAATTACCATCCGTGTAAATATCGCGTTCAAAATTAAGTTTTATTTAACCGTGATCATTTTTTGGCTAAGCAAAAGCGACGAAAAGTACAATGCGATGCGTTAAAAAACACAAATAATTTGGATTTATCGATTTGATTGGTTTCTCGAAATATGATTGCAATAAGCGAGTGTGATTCGTGTTAATTAAATGCACGAATACATTGTGTTACGTCGCTATTTCGTGACATCAAAGCGATCGTTGATACAAGCTCTGAAAAGTGGCGAAAGAAAGAAGGGAGTTGGAAAGAGAAGCGAAGAAATAGTAGGAGAAAAAGAGGATTAAAAGGCGAGACACAGTAATTCTTTTGAAATATGTAAATTATGAAAAATATGAAAGAAATAAAATCCGAGTTGCCGCCCCACCCCCTCCACCGAGCCAGCCTATTAACGTGGATGTACACAATACGCGTACGTATGCGTATTACGAGCTCGGCGAGGAGAGTTTACGCTGACATAATATGTGCTCGCTCGACTATCACGAGCGATTTGTCATAACACGTGTATCAAAGTCTGAGCGTGTCACACGTACGCGCGCGTGCGCATTTTCGCGAAATATTTTATGCGGAGGCGAATGATTACGGTTAGAAATGTAATTAGCTTGTTAGATTTGCAAAAGGAACGCGCTTTTTCTCGGTCGTTGCAAACCACTTAAAAAGCCAGACTTTAGTTTTTATTTTGTCACGGATAATTAACACGGATTAAAATGTTTGCACAGTGAATTCGTAATTGCTAAATTTCGTAGACTCGAGTTTTTCAATTCGACTTTGGTCGCTTCATTTTCAGAACTTTAATCGTTGTGCGAGTTTGATTTATTTCAAACTCAATTGAATTTCATTATTTTGAATAAATGCAATATAAAATATGCTGAGAAAACGTTAGCCGTTCCTTTTTTTTTATTGAATTAATAGGAATAATTTATGGTAAACGAATTACTGAAAGCATGTTATTTAGATAACATTCGACATTTTCATAATTGAAAAGAAAGAGAAAGCAAACGCGATTGAATTAAGTGAGCTTTTGGATGAACAAGTAAAGGCTTTCACATATAAATATATCGAAATATTGTTTAATAAATTGTCGTAATTAATAACATGTTATATAATGTAACATGAATACGCCGTGCAAATTATTATGTGGATTGTTTATGCTACGTCTCACGTTACTCGGAGACTTGCCATTTGTCAAATAATCATGCACAAAATATATTTACGTTGTTACACACAAATTTATAATGCAGCGAGATAGCAAGAATCATTTCAAGTTTTTGATTAATCGTGCTCGGAAAGGCATTCAAGCTCTGACCAAATTATATTTTATTCGCTTGACGTTGCGAAGTATTTCAGCGTAATGCACTCGAACCTCTCACTATTTACCTTATGTATATAGATGGACTATATAGTTATTGTTAGCACAATCTATAATAGCAAACGGGGAAAAATGAGATGTTATACTAAACAACAAACTTGCGTTGAAATTACATAACGAAGGACAAAGATATACAAACATTGGACATTAAAAAAGGCCAAACAATCTATGTTTATCTCTCTTCATTTTTAATACTTGTATATATTTTTATCTTTTCTTATAACATTGTACATTAAAGTAGCATTTTGTTTTTCTCCGGGCAGAATTAAAGTATTAAAATATAAATTTGTTTAATGGCGAGTATGCAATATGAATATAGAATAAATATAGATAAACTAATAAGTGAGATAAACATAGATTGTTTTTGTCTTTCTTAATTATTAATGTTTATGTACCTTTCTCCCTTTTTTTGTAATCCAAGCAAATATTTTGTTATTGTAACATCTTATTTTTCTCCATGTATATATATATCCTCGAATATTTTTTCTCAAAATAAACACGAATGTTAATATAACAATTTTCAGATTGTTCCGGTACAATTTATCACAAGTACACGGAGAAAAATAATATTCACAGTTTTCCAATTTTTTGTAGATTTTTCGGATTATTGGAAATAAATTAAAATTTCTATTAGACAATGCAGTAAGCATTATTACAAGTTCTAGAAATATTGAATATGTACTTATTTATATCTCCAAATTTGAGCATACTGTCTAATATAAAATATATGAGTACACAAAATCTTCCTTTAATTTCAATCTGGAGTGTTTTATTTATGACCAATAGGAATTGATGTAATTCTTTGGAATTTTTTAATAAAAATTATTAAGTTATGGTTGTTTCTTATATAAATATTGTTATTAATATAAAAAAAAACGACTTTTATGCACCAAATAAACAATATTACAAACAATTATTTCATTCAATTAAATTAAATTATAATACCAAATATTTTACCCAATACAGTCATCAAAACATCCCAAACACAAATTGTCATTATAAATTGTCAATAAACAAATAATCGTAAAAAATTTATAATATTCAGCTGTTGTCCAAGTTTCCATAATTCAAAAATTAGTTTTTTGGTTTGGTGTCCATATTTCGTTATGATGTAGGTGGAAAAATTTTGGTTCGTGATCTTATTATATTTTATAATCAACGTTTTAATATAAAATAAATACCCAGGTAGAAAAATCGACGGTCCGCCTTTACTAACGAAGGGGACTAGCTTGTCCCACGGTTGGCCAAATACGGTCGAATTTTGTACTGTCCCAGTATGGGGACAACCGTCGGGGAACGATCGGCACACGACTGGTGCGACCGTCGTTAATTTATATATAAAAATTATTTTATTTATTTATTT
>JABFPK010002254.1:0-10403 GCA_022817445.1 Habroteleia sp. ZL-2020
TCTATATAATGTAACACGTTAATGAATGATAGAAAACAACGCTTTTGACCAGAGTTAAAGAATGACGTCTCTCATTTTAAGATAATTTCAACGAATTATCGGAAAAATCTGTTTTGAAGTCAAACAGAAAAACTTTGTCTTGAAAATGTCTTCAGCAAATTTCGTTATCATCCATTTCAGTCCCCTCTAATTACCTCCTCTTTGCCAATCCTTTTTACGTAAGTAAATAATTAATTCCAATATTATTTTTTTACCAAATCTTAGGCAAATTTGTTAATTAATAAATATAAAAAAGTCTATATACTATAAGAAAATTTTAACAATGATTTAAGGGTTGGTCCTTAGTTGTTGTAGATTTTGTCCATTATCGTTTATATTGATCTGTGTGTGTGTGTGTGTGTGTGTATGTGTGTGTCAAGCGAAGGTTTCACTTCTTATGTCTATGCAATACTAATTGACGGTGATGTAGATCACGATCATAAAATTAAAGTAGAATGATTAAATCACCAACATTAGTGCCACCCGATTTGCACCATGTGGACGTTGTTGGTTGAAATTTGCACATCATTTAGCCTCGAAAATGACCGATATTTTTGTAATATGAACTTCACATTAAATTCTACTTTGCTCTTTTGCTTATGACAAATACAAAGGGAAAATTTTTCTTTTGTTGTCTGCAAGAAAATTATTTCTATGTAAATTATTACAGTTAAATTAAATTAAATAATCTGTGTTTCTATTCTTATTTGGAGTAAGTTATTTATTTCTAACAGTGTACAAAAAGCCATCAGACTAAAAAAGAATATTAAGTTTTAAAATTTAGAAATATTTGTATAATATATTTAAAATTGTGATAACTGCATAGATAAATTTAACCTAATTATTAAATTACAAATCATATAACGAATAAATTTGTATTTGATTAACTGACGAAATATCTTTAATTTAGAGAAGACAAAAAGAAATATTTGATTTGATTCGGGGGAATCAGAATTTTATGATTACTTGTTAAAAAGGTAACTTAATAGTTGAAGAAAAATTGTGTTTTTTAAAAATAATTTTAAGTATATTTACTTCATAATTATTACTGAAAGAAATATAATTTTATTTAAATTTTAATATTAATTAAAGTAATAAATTAAATTTCACTAAAATTCATTTTTCACAAAAACTATATAGTTTTAAAGATTAATTATATTAATAATAATGTAATGATTTTGTAAGTCATTAAGCTATTCTCACCACCGTTAGCTTTAAACGTTTTTCCTAGATATTTTGTCAATGGTAAAGAATATGGACATGTTATTGATTTCTTTTAGTCACTGGATTTATTTGAAATTGAATTTTGCGCACTCCAAATTATGGTAATCTTTATACTTATTGAAGTTTCCACATGATGAATGTCGTACTTTTCTAAATCTGTTTGAAAATAGACTACACTTCTTAAATTATGATTACAAAGTTAGGTAATTCAAATTAAGTTTCAAAGAACTTTCGCCTTAAGCTGGTTATCGTTAATGCCACAATTTTGATAATCTTGGTGCTAAATTTATTAAGATAGAGCAGATGTTGAAGTTCAATTTTAGAGAAATTATTTACTATCTTAGTAAAATTTTATTTCCTTATGTGTTATTATTAAACATTATATAACGTAGATTATTGAATGACAATTATATTATAAGTTAAAATGTATAATACGAACCATTAAATTGCATTTATTTTCTAAATAGCTTGAAACATTCACATTTCATTTCAGGCCAACGACAAGTAGCTCTATTTTTCTTTTGAAGGCATGATAGTAGATAGTTTACCATGACGTTAATATTGATATTGTTGGGACTGAAGATGATATTGATAGTATTATTAGTATTTTGTTAGTTTTCTAAACTGTCGTGTTAAGAAACTCTTATTTTCTTCTTACGGTCAAATCATTGTGGACGGCTAAATTTCTTCAAGTTTCTCTTGATTCTATCATTGAGGCTACACTAAGTGGTAAGAATAGCAATTCAATTGATACAGGTAGAAAATTTAGTATCACTTGTGACTATTTGAAATGGTAAAATTTTTGTGATGGTAAGTGCAATTTAAGTGATAAACTCTTACTATTTAAGTTGTAACTTAGTATCAACGCCAAAAGTGTAACTTATATAAGGATAAAAAATATATTTTTATCTTAGTTAACCAGAATTTATTTGAACTAATTAATTTCAGTACGAAAAAAATAATAATTATTAAAACACTATTCTAAACAATGTATTGAATTCCTAGATATTATTATAATTAATTCCGCAAACAATGTTTGGTGATTTGCAAATTCGGTGTTATTACTTCAGTGATACACTATAATTTTTCTAGTGTATAGTGTTTCTATATCTTTAATATTAATTTAGTTAACATAGTTTAACATTTATTTTAACATATTATATAATATTATAAATATAATCGTTCCTCTTTCAATTATTAAAATTGTTTAACATTGTTAAAAACAATTTGACTCGTTATGAAGCAATAAAAAAATTGTTTGTTTGACGTTTGAAATTGTTTATTTCCTCATTAAAACATATAATTAATTGTATAAAGATTATAGGATATGATCATAATATATATAATTTATATAAAACATATGTTGCATGATACATCGTTGATGTACTAAACGTTTTATTATATAACTAAATTTCTAAATAATTTTTGAGTATGATAATAAATTCGATTATTTGTATGACAGAGCTAATATAGTAAATTCAAATTGTATCGATGACTCATAAGAATAAAAGGATAAATTAAAATCGGATGTGAAAAACAAAACAACTTTTTACAATTCTGAAAAACAATTGTAAAAAGCGATACCTCAAAATATTATTATAAAAAGGGATTATATATCTAATGAATCGTTGTATTTATGAAATAGTGTATAATTCAAACACCTGTCGAATAGGAGGATGTCTCAAATTCTTCTTGCAAAAAAGAATATAGTTTTTTTCCGACAATCACTCGTATAGCTAAAAAAATTGAGCATTGTCGGACTATTGGGAACAAACTGAAAATGTATTAGACAGTATGGTAAATTTTGTCACATTTTCTAGAAGATATAAATAGGTACATGTTAAACATTTCTAAAATTTGCAATCATTTTTATCATATTGTCTAATACAATTTTTAGTTTGTTTCCAATTATCCGATAAATCTAGAAAATATAGTAAAATTTTAAATATTATTCTTATGCATTCTATCCCGCGTAGAAAAAAGTAGTCTGGTAAAAGTCTGGTTAAGTCTGAACACAAATTTTGGATAAGTCTGGATCATGATCGAGTTCCAGACTGTCAGTCTGGCTGCCCATACTCCTACCAGACTATAAAAGTTATTATTACTTATTATTTATTAAAAGTTATTATTATATTATTATTAACGTTTATTAAAAAATTGCATGCCAGACTTTGGTAGTCTGGCAGGAGGATAGACCACCAGACTTTGTTAGTCTTTGTTAGTCAGGAGTATGGATCGCTAGACATTGGTAGTATGGCAGAAGTATGGACCGCTGGACTACCGTTCAAGTCTGGAACTCGATCATGAGCCAGACTTTTGCCAGATTTATTTTCTCTACGTTAGTTATTTTTAACACTTTCGAAACATGTTCACATATTCATTAATTAAATTACATGTCGGAAAATATAAGAATTTACTATAATTTTATATAAATGCTGCTCTCTCTCTCTCTCTCTCTCTCTCTCTCTCTCTCTCTCAAAAACATTTCTTTGTTAAGTTCTAATCATGATAAATATCTTTGTTTAAATCCTGTTCTAATGAATACATCATTACTTAAGTTAAATACTGGTGGGTTTAATTTTTGGTTTGTTCCTCATTTTATGGATAGCAAAGTTTTACAGCACGTAGGTAGTGGTATCAGTTTCCTACCATCTGCTTTTATGACTGGGTTTATCTAACCCAGCACTTGAATTCTCGATACCAAAACGGCGTAACAGCTCAAATTGTGAACCTATTATTATAGCAGATTCAGAAAAAGTATTAAGAAATATCTCAAGGTTGAATGAAGGGAGGTTAAGTTAATTAAAAATGAAGGTTAAACTTTTAACAGATAAATGAAAGATATCAAAATCCTTTTTGTAATTTGAAATCATAGAAATGTTATATATCTATATTTGAATTTAACTTTTATACCAAGGTATTGTATGAAATTACGATTTTAATTAATTATAGCTGAAAGCTTTAACCCATTTGGGCGTGTTATTTTACTTTTATTTCATATTAATATGATTATTCTTGTAAGATCTAGTACATACATTATTTTATAATGTAGTAAATTTACCCAATTACTTTATATCATAAGCTTTTAAAAAGATTTGTTATTAAGAGATTTACATTTTATTGTGAATTAAAAAAATAAATTAGAGTATTTTTATTTTATAATTTATTTTGTATTTATGCATTATTTATTATTAGTTTTATTTTTTATTGGTTTCATAGATTAGAATATATATGGGAATTTTGAAAATTAATTTCAATTCAGAGAAATTCACATATAAGTGGAAATGTATATCCAATGAGTCATTACTGATTTTCTAAAATTATTAATTATATTTATTTGTATCATATATTGTACTACTAAGTTATTTAGTTTAGTTTATTACGTCTCGTCGCATTAGGTTTGTCGTGAGGTTCGTACACGTTATTTGAAATTAGGAATAGGATAGAGTGAGAGTTAGTATATGATCTTGTGGTAGAGTTCTTGAGCAATTAGAATTAGATTTAGAATTAGATTTAATATTTGGATTTCATGTAGAATTTATAATTAATAATAGAATTCATTGCAAGAAATATATTTATATTAAAATTACACGTATAAAATAATAAAAAATAAAATGATAAAAATTATTTATTAGATTTATTTATTATTATTATTAGAAGATTTAAACATGATTCATTTAGAAAACCCCAAATATTAACGAACCCGTTACATTTTCTTTTTGTCGTGTTACAAATATTATCTATCACAAACTTCGTTCGAATGATTATTTTCACATACATCGTCCATCTTGAAACAATAATTTCAACTACATAATAGCTACATGTAAATTTGCCATTTTTTGATAAAATAAAAATTTTGATTGTATTTATATAACTTAAACTATATCGTCTGCTATGGTGAATAGTATTTGAGCTAATTTTACTATCGAAGATATATTATTTTTATATAGTTTAAAATATATCCAAAAAAGTAGATGAAATATGTACTAACTAAGATAATAATTTATACAGTTCTTTTTTCTGCGTGTATATACTAATTACATTCATATTGCAAATTTACAGTTATAATAAAAATAATTATAACTTTTAATATAAAAAAAAGGAAAATTGTTGTGCTTCTTAACAAATCATATTTTCTTCACACACTTTTAGATACCATTTGTTACATTGGGCAGATATAAAAGAGCATCCCCAGCCGGAGTTCAAACTGAACATTTGTCAAGTGATTTCTGTAAATTACACTAAAGACACAACATTTTTTTCAATGTCACTTTCTTAAGTGTACAATATTTGAAATTCAGTAGCATTTTCAAGGTTATTAAGTGCAAATTTATGAAATTTGTATTTGGCGTCGGAAAAAAAATATATTTTCTAACAAAAATTCGCATATTACAATATTATAAAGACATTCATTTTCAATGAAGTTTATAATTGTTTGTTATCTTCTGGATAAGAAAAAAAGATTGTCTTAATATCAATCTCTCCCTTTCTCTCGTTTTAACTATTTACTTGCGATTTATTTGTCCTACAATAACTTTGTATTTTGAAGCCGTACGTAACTCCCGAAATCAAGCTTTCCATGTGACCGCGATGAATCAATAATACGTCAGTATATTTTTTAAGACTTTCTTTTATAAAAATGGTTCGTCATCCGTGAACGTTACATCCGATCTGCTTAGACATTTTCAAAATTACAACAGTTAGTGTTGTTTCAAGTATTTATTACTGACGAAATTATAAAAAAAATAAATATTCCGTAAAAAAGTAATTTTATTAATTTTTCATTTGAGCTAAATTAATTTGCATATAAAATGATAATAGATGAATATGATAAATTATTCATCCATATACTATTGACGGTAGATGTGTTCTGAAGTAGAAGTCATATGGAATATCACTCGACCAAGTTGAACACCTTAATCTGGTTAATACTCGGTTACAGTAACATGCTTTTGGACATGCAGCACAAAGCAACGTAAAACGGATCTCTGAGACCTGACCAATAATTTATATTTATTTGCTTGAGCGGTTTCAAATAATAACCACAAATTATTATTACTTTAATTGCTGAAGATAAACAGCAATTCCAATAATCGTATTAAGTTCATTATTGAATTCAACATAATGCAACTTCTGAACATAATAACAAATTATCGTATTATCGTTATTATTTCGCTACATATTTAATTGTTACTTCTGAATTATGTGTGAAGTTTATAAAATAAATTAATGACAAATAAACTGCAGATTGAATTTATTTCATGCAATTAGAAATTAATTGCTTAAAGGTTTTTGTTGAATAAATTAATTTAATAAATAAAAAAACAAACTATATTACTTAGCATTTTATATATTACTTGAGAACTTTCAATGTACTTATAACAGTGCTTGAAAATCATGTTCACAGAACATGAAATTTTTATTTCGTTAAGATGACGCTTAGGATTTAGTGACAGTGAATGTCACTTCACTTGTTTTGATGTATAAAATTGAATTAATTTTTATAATAACTTGCAGTTATTATTTTAAAATAATTATTCCATTATATTCTAGCCTAGCAAAATCAGTTATTAAAATTCTGCATAAAAGTAATTATTTAATTACAAGAAATGTATACTAAATAGGATATTAAATCATAATAACATTATATATTAGGGAATCTTAATTTTTGCATTATAATCTTCATTATTAGGAAAATATTCCTCGTATATTGAGTGTATAAGACTTACACTATAAAATGAATAATGCTGCCTCATATAACTAAGATTATATTCGTTTTTATAGTTGGTATAATAAGAAAATAATGCGATCGGCATCTATGAATTCTAATGCATCAACGTATACAATATACGGAGAATATTATTTTTATACACAGGAAAATATTATCAATATATCGGAGATAATCTTAGGAATATTAATTAATATAATAATAATGAATTTGTAATAAAATTCTTTTTACTCTAGATTATAGATATACACTGAGTAAAAAGTATCTGGAAAAAGTAGAAATTATGATTGTAATCAGAATACAAATATCAGATTTTTCAAGGTTTTTCTTATGACAAAATGGGTAAAAGTACAATCAGTGGTAGTAATATTTTGATGAATAAAATAATGATATATTCATATAATTCCCTGTATCAAATACATTTTTCCAAAAATTTGTCTAAAATTATATATGTCTCTTCGTGTCATAAAGAAATTAAAAACGCATACGCAGATTTTATAAATTAGCTCGTCGTTAACTCGATGCCGAAATTGTAGTCTGATTTATTTCCGCCGATATTCTGCTCCATTGTTCATAAGCTGGCACGTTTATATCGATTGCTCGACTTGCTGGATCGAGGCCAAGTAGTTTCGAGGGTTTCTCACTCTGTCATTAAACTGGACACCGTCCTTCATTCAGCGTCGAGAAGAACATTTGCATTTTTCAGTTTCTTGCCACAGTCGTTAAGTTCTATACTATACATACCATTATAAGAGTTCGCGAACAATAGGTAAAGAATATTATGTCTAAAAGTTATATATAAAATCATTTTGTATTGTTATACGATTTTTCCGCGACGATTGTGGGATTTTGATTATTTTTCAAGTTTTTGACAATGACGTCTTGTTGATTTACTTTATGTTATCTACAGTTTTATCGGATTTAAGTTCAACGCCGTTATCCAAATAATATCGAAGTCGATCTAATTCGTTGAATCAGATTAAAGGAATTTATAAAAGTGTTTTCACATATATGCAACAAATGAAGAGAAATATAAGACATATGTCGTCTTACTTTATACAGTTGACTTTTAAAACGTTATAAAATTTCTAACACGAGCCAATTTATTTAAACTTTCACAAACAATTACTTATTTATTAACACAATCGTACTAAAATAGCTTTGTACAAACTCTTGGTTACAATGAGGTTTACATAACATTTTCGAGCAAATATAATAAATACGAATAATTTATACGAATATTTGTAACGTTAATATTAAATACATTAAAAACTTTAAAATTAAAAATGAGATTGCTATTTGTTCGTTCTAATTTTATTTATTTTTATTACAATTTATGTGATACAATTTAATAAATATTGAAACACTTTTATAGAAACGTTTGGTATGAAACAACATTGTGACATAATGTTATAGTATTAATCCTTTTTTAACACGTTATTGTCATTCTTAATATCTATAATTATATATATATCTATTGAAATACAAAAAGAACATTACTATAAAATATTAATGAAGTGTTTTTAAGTCAGATAAAATTTTGTGAATGAAGGAATTTTCTTTTAGACCTATTTATTCTACTATTCGAAAGAATGCAAAAGAAAAAAGGACCGTCGGTTTACAAAACAAGGAAGCAGTCCCAGTAATTAAGGTCTCGGTTCTTCCTGTGGTGGCTTCATATAAACGAGATATTAACCATCCAAGCACCTTTATCTTCTGGAGCTTGCCATTAGCGGAGTCATTAATTAAGGTGGCAAAAACAGTGCGAAGGAAAGACGAGAATCTGGAATAAAAGATAGACACATATCTAAGTTTACGAATCACAAAGTATATTTATTAAAATAAATATCCCTAAACAGTACATTTGTTTAACAAATTTTGTAAATATTTCATGAACTTATGATTTGTTAATACTTTCTTATGAATTTGAAATGAATAGTTTTATCGATGTGTTATTTAATTTAATATCCTTCAATAAATTTATATGCGTTCTTGCGTAAAATAAAAAAAATGGAAATCGCCAATATGTAAGCAAATTATATTAGTCGCGTAAAGCAGTTCTTATGTTTTTCACGTGAACATTATTATTGTTACCAAATACCATTTTTATAATAGTTTATTTTAAAAACTATGCGATAGAAAAACATCATATAGACGCGTTTTCTCTTATTTTAAAAGACATATTTTTTTCAATTTTAAGTATAACTAGGATCTTGTTATCAGAAGATGACATGTTTGTTATTTTAAAAAATCTGAGTCATTAGTTATATAAAAATATATTATATAAGATATTATATAATAGATATATTATATTTATAGGTTGTTATACACTGACTCCTTTATTTACATATAGTACACACAGATATAATTAGACTAAACTTATGATTATATTCAGTATTTCTATTTTATATTGATAGTACGAAACTACGGATATAAACATTTTTCCTATACTTTCTATTCTACTTTTTCTCTCTTATCATATATATATACTTTATTTATTATATATGTGTGTTGTCCATTAAATTTATTAAATCAAAATTCAACTTATGAAGAAATAAAGGATTAATTGACTTTATTATATAAAATTTTATCATATAAGCTATGGTGTAATTATGTGAGATACTTTTGACATCATAGTAATTTTTATATTTTTATACACTTTTTTATAAACTTTTCCGATATTAGGTAACGCCTTTTTTCGGTAGAGAAGAAAATTGTTATCTGATACATTTTTGCAGAAAAATATGGTAAACCTAATTCTTATTTCTGCACTTGACAACTTTACAAGCCACCTAATTAAAAAAATATTGGTAGCCATGAAGTAGAATTAATTTATTTAAAATTATGTCTAGAAAGATACATATCATTAATCAAAATAAAATAGTCTCAATGTAGTATTAAAACTTGTTTCAAAATTTGTGTTTTTAAAGTATAACAGTAGTAGTTTTTTATAGTCGAAAACTATTCATCTATTTCCTTTAGGTATTTGATGATAATACTGGAAGTATCATTTATTCCCGTGGGCTCAAAATAAAATAAAATTTCAGCCTGAGGGGCATTGTTTTCCTTAAAAAAACATGAAACTTTGGTAAATACAAGTAGAACACAATATTTAAGACCGAAGTTAACAATAATGTTAAACAATTATTAGTTATCCAAAACTTGTTGCAAAAGTTTTAATTTAATTAGAGATAATACAGAATAACGTATATTAATTTAACATATAAAATAAAAGCTTTTATTATGTTGATAAAGGTAATAATTGTTATTATACTGGAAATAAATAATCATGTAACTCGTATATTCGAACTATGTGGTAAAATAATTTATTTTGCTAAAAAATTAATTTCCTGTGTTCTGAATAATAAAAATTTAAAATATTCGTAAATTTGTAATGTTTGACATATTTAAG
>JABFPK010002255.1:0-10402 GCA_022817445.1 Habroteleia sp. ZL-2020
ATTTCATGTTCTTCTTTGTCGAAGAGATACATTTCAGAGACAGACGAATCGTTCTTTACAAATGACGCCAGACACGTGCCGCGTGTTTGATGACGCGAAAGATATAGTGCGTTCTGGCAGAGCGTCGACTTGTAACTGAGGAATGTTATCGCGAGGTTTTGGACAACAACTTCGATCATTTCGCATTCGAACAAATAAGGAAAATTCCAAAGTTAAGCAAATACAAAATTTTGCTTCATCAATTTGTCATGTATACACAAATACGCAACTGATGTTTTAAAACATTTAACTTAGTAGAAATAAGTTGTTTCAGTTCAAAAAAATCAATTGAATAAATTTTATATTAACATTTTCTAAAATTTAACCAATCAAAAAAATTATTTCAAAATCCATTATATCGTTATAGGTGCAGTTTGATTTATTAAAACTTGAAAAAAAGAATTTTGTTATAATTAAATAATTTAAAAATGTATAATTTTATAATGAAACTCAATTAATTAATTTTTTAAACGTTAAGAAATATGTATTTGAAATTATGTAAAACCATCGAATATTTTTCTACAGATTTATAATATTAATACAAAAAATTCTTGAATTAATTCTCCAACGACAATGATAAACAAAAACATATACAAATTTATTGCCGAAAGTATTTTCTAAGCCTAAATATTATTAATAACGTAAATTTCGATTAATCGATTAAAAAGAAATTAGTTGTATATTTGCATCGTAACTAAAATAAACGTATAAAAAAATTGCATTATCATGAATTCGATTCCAGGTTCGTGAGCTTGAACAATGTTTTTGGCGAAAGGCGCGTTCGAATTTAAAGCGGCACATTGTGCATTCGAGGCAGAATGTTGAGGAGGGTCATGGGCCCACAGTAAGGCGATACTTTCAGGCCGAGCAGTAGATACATAAATGTTTGGTTGGCAGTCGTAGAGCCGCGCCGAGGGTCACTCACCGAATATGAGCGTGGCACGCCGCTCGGCAGCGTTTTCCCCTGTATGAGCATCCCGATTGGTTCGGCGAAGCGCTCGCAAGGAAAAAAAAGAACCGAGATCGAAAAACGGCAAGAAAAAGCGGTGGGGAAAAAGTGGCTCGCTCGGCATCGCCGCATTAAACCCAATCCTGCAATTTGTAAGATTCTCCCTAATTAGTCGATGATCACTGCGTTCGCTTTGACTTACAGCATTTCAAGCGAATCACCGTGCAGGGCCATTCATGATTCGCCATTCGTACTTATTCATAGTTGCTTCTTAAAGTTTCCCCGGGGAACACACAAATTATAGCATTTCAAAAGTTTTACTAGCAAAGTCATCGCTCCTTCCCGCCCGCCGAATCTTCGACGATTGCCTTATTTCTGTCGTTAACGAACGAACTCCATACTTCCACTTTTTCTCCCACCGCCGACAATTCTTCACGTTACGCTAACTTTTACATTTCTCCACACATTTTAATGGCCGAGCAATTGCGAGTTAACATTTTTAGCGCGACAAACCGAGATTTGCAAATCTTGAATCATGCAAATCTCGCGCTCGTTTTAGTATTCGCATTTAATTTTCGCGCCATTTTAGGAGCTAAAAGATGTAACAAGGAAAGTAGTCAATACGTTTTATATTTTTATAAATTGACAGTGATTATTGATGGGTAAAATGAATAATAGGGAATACTTAATTATTGAATTAAAATTTTAATTTTAATATAAATTTTAATGTTAAGTTAACACACGTTCTTATTTTTTGTGTGTTTTTTAAATAATGTTTGATTACTCGATGATAGTAATTAAATATACATTTTTTAATCATTATTTTAGAAATCTTAAATAGCAGTTTGTGAAATTAATTACAGATCGATATTTATATACAATATCGGGAATAAGTTCTAATTGTATTTGGTAATTTTCACACGGAGCTTGCATTGAAATTTTGGTCGGCGCAGCATTACGGCTCGCGGATTGAACCGTCGAGCGGACGCAACGAAACCGGATTCAGAGCGCGTGTAAAACTTGGGCTTCGTTACTGAGCGCGAGCTGTCCAACTTTTCGTGCTTCCTCCCATTCCTCGATCGGTTCGTCGACACCGGCTGGGGACTGAGATTGAAGCCGAAGGACGGACGACCACGCTCAAGAATCTGGTCAAGTTGTTGCATTCAAACCACGCGACCATCAAAAGTGTTTCGCAATGCAATAATTTTAGACTGAACAAATAAAAAAATTATTTCAAAGAGCTATTATAATTTACTCTGCAAAACGAAATATCACAATTACTAACAAATTCGGATAATTAAAAATATTTCTGTAATACCTTATTTCGAAATACATTTGTGTTTGACATTAATAAATATATATATATATATATAAAATATTGTCAAATTTAAGACTTTTGTACAACAAAATAACAATTTAATTATAATTTCATAGACGTTATTCAAACGTAATTTCACCGATTTTTCGTTTTTTTTTTCTTTCTGATCAAATTGAATGTGTGTGTGAGCTAATACGACGTTCAGAATAGAAAGAAATCCCGTATAATATGTCGCTTGTATCGTGTCTTTTTCCAATATTCAAATACCATAAATCTTGTTGTTTAACAAAATTCGTAAACATATTGCTTACATGTGTTTTTGAACAATGTTTTATATTTCAAAGGATTTGAAATGATTTGTTTAATATCGGGATGTCAGAATTTTCAAAAGTTTTCAAAATATTCATATAACGTCAGAAAACTGAGACATTTTACAAAACGTAATGGATAGTTGAGTGCAAATGGTAAATACGACCTGTAAAATGAGTCAAAAATATTTCTACAAGATGAATGATTGTCCTATAAATTCGAGGACAAACTTCAACGTGCCGTGGGTGCTTTATTATTCTATATACAGTTCCATCATGATAATTCGAACCGAATAATTACGCGCAGCTTAGTTAAGTGAATTCGTGTTCGTTACTTTTAACCCGTCCGGCAGCGAAAGATGGCGAAATGTATCGTTCTTACGGGCAAATTATGGCTACGCAAACTTCTAATTATAGTTGCTTATCCCACAAAAAAGTTTATTATTAATCGCAGTAAACAGCGGCGTTGCATTCGCAACTTTAGCTCGGAGAGAAATTAAGTAATAATGTTTGGTATTTACGAAAAGATCCGTGCAGCCTTTTGTATTAAGAATAAAGTTTAATGAATGTTACATGTAATTTTCAGATGCTAACGGTTATTACATTTTTTATATTTTATAATTCATCAAACAACAAGGGCGCTGGAAACGATAATGCTATACGCAATTCAATTTTTTTTTGCTCGATTGCAACTTTCTTTCAACTTTTAATTTATTGTGTTTATATCAATTATCAAGGAAAAATAGATCCTTGCTATTGTTTTCCAATTCTTATTTTTTATCGATATATATACTCCGCGAACATGTTTCCCTCTGCATTCTTTATATTAACAGAATATTGTGTGCAATATTTTTATTTTTTATTTTATTTATTATGAATAAACATTTTTTCTTTATAATATTTAAGTCAAAAGATATATATAAATTTTTTAAGTTTTAAAAATATCGTTAATCTTTATAAATAATATTATTAATTCGTTTTTTGATTATAATATATTATGTAATTTGAGTTTGTCTTATTTTCTTAATTTGACTTGTAGCATTGGTGTGAAAGATATTATAATGTTGTAAGAACACGGCGTATTATATTTATATACATATTTTTTATACAATTATCATACAAAAATTTTATAATTCAATTCTATTTTGGTATTAGCACTTTTCTTACTTCACATTTTCTCGAATATAATTAAATGAAAATGCAGAATAAGGAATTCTTTATTAAAAAAGATAATACGCGACGAAATGTAATAACACGAAAAACTATACTTATAAAAATAATAAGAGACGACAAGTCACCCCACTTGTTACTCAGAGGATAAAGTATACACATCGATTGAATTCTCATTTTCGTTTACTACATCATACGAAATTCATGAATATTTAACAAAGTTTAGCGTTCTGAAGAAAAGTGTCAACAAAAATTACTTTGCAAGGAAAAAGCTGAAATGCCAAAGTGATTTTTTTTGACGACATTAATAATTGAAATATGAGGTAACACAAACACAATGAGCTTCAAAAATATGAAATCAAAGTTTCTTAATTATAAGTATAATAAAATAATGTTAATATTACAGAAGTAAGGTAAAATTCTGATTTCTGCAACAATGATTATTATAAATTTTATTAGAAGAGCAAATTATATTTCCATATTTTAAGAATTTGTATCTAAATCATATTATAGGAAAATGGAAAGTAAATTTGTTTCACAAAAATCATAAATAATTAACAATTAAGCTCAAAAAATGCATAAATCATTCAGATATTTTCAGAAAATAATAAGTAGACATCAAGACGTCAGGAATTGTGGTTACCATTACCAGAATATTTGGTGATAATAACAGAATATAGTGACCACAAGACTGTTGTTGTTGCGAGCTCCGCCTTATTTCATTAATTATGTCGATTAACTTTATCGTTATTTGACAGCTGATACAACATAACCTCTTAATCTGTTTTAAAAGCATTACCGCAATTTCCGGTTATGATAACCAGATTCAGTTTAATATTAACAAAACATTTTTATGATATTAACAAAATTAAGTTACAGGAATATTATTGCATATATAATTTTTGAAGCATAGATCGAATAACTTTATCGTAAATTTAAACAGAAAATAGGTAAAATTAATCATACTATAATAACCATATTAACCTCCGACTATAGTAATATTTTAAATTTTAATTTTCTCCATATAGAGTTGTAGATAAACTTTGGATTTTAGAAGTAGAATAGCGAGAAGTTTAATCCTAAAAATGTAAAGAAACAATTCTTTATTTATTGAGTCTATTAAAGGTTTTCATGAGTAAAATAAAATAATCTTGCAATTAAACTCCGGAAATTTGTTAAGCATTATGAAAAGTTAGCCTACACGTGAAGTTTTTTCATAGAATTTTCACCCTTTGTCACAAAGATTTTGACTTGTCTTCCATGCAAAAGTTCTGTTTCGTATCAAAAAACAACGAATAACAATAGATTATCCCTGCAACGATTGTCGACAACGAATCCGAAAGGCGGAATTTGAAAAACGCGTCAGTGTCACTGACACCGTATCAAACATGTAAAACATTTTGGAATATTCTTTTGACGAAACGCTCGGAGAAGACCATTGCCCTTGGGAAAGAGCCCTTCTTCCCCAGCGCATCGTTCCTCTCTTTCCTAGCCATCCGTTAATGCACAACGGGTTACTGGTTAGGCTTTGAGACCCATCAAACAGACCGGAAAATATGCACGCTGCATAATTTAGCGTAGGTACACGTACTCGCACTATGCCGCGAAACCACATCCTTCGTCCTTCTCTCTTTTCCGTCACTCTTTGTCCCCCTCGTCCACGCAGTCGGACAAGTATAATTGAGAAAAATTGACTGCTTCTTCGAGCGGACGCGTTTTCGGACGCATGTTCGCCACTCGCTTTTCACCAAAGAAAACACTTTGCCGTATAACTCGGCAGTTACTGTGCAACGATTTGTACAACTTTTGCTCACTCTTAACTATCAAAATTTAAAACAAACATATGTTACGATTATATAGAATAATAAAGTGAGTTGCAAAAGCTCAATCATGGCACATATTTACATGATCAATGTCGGAATTAACCACATGTTGCAAAATTTATGATTTCGCAACACGTGTATAAAGTATTAGAGGATAAATAATAATTAAATTATTGTTACTTGTCATTGCCTGCGAATCAAAATAGGTAATTAGAGTTAATCGATGACTTTTTTTGTAAACCACAGGTGTACCGCCTGTCAATTGCTGGACCTTGCACGTGGCAATATTGAGACCTTATAGTATTTTCCATGTGGTAAGTAATATCCGGACGATCTTTTTTGCAATATTTTTACTAGAAATAATTGGAATTGTTAAATAAATTTGATAAGATTGAAAGGCCGCTAACGATGATTTGAATTGAATTGTGTGAAAACAGCAACAAGATGTTTAAGTAAAAAAGAAAATTGTATTGAAAGTCTAATAGACGATAAAATGAAAATGATTAATTCAACGTGACTATTTGTATATAATTAAATAAAGACGATAGGCCGAAGATAAAAGATGAAACTTGGCTGATTAATCGATCAGCATGAATTGACAATGATGACGTGAAAATCATGCAATGTAAAAATGGTTAAATGATCTTGATGGGAAGAGGAAGATGAATTGAACTACGTCACGTAAAAGTCATAAAGTGCAATTTTCTAACTACTCTCAACGAATTTTTCTTCAGTCGTTTTCGCTCTAATGACGTTTGGCAAAACGACTTTTAGAATTTTCGATGGCGCGCATCTGAAGCCCGGCCACAAAAAAGGCCAACGATGTTTCAATTAAATTTTTTCCGTCCGCACTTTCCCTCCTCCGTTCGCTCGTCGCTGCCTTTTTCCAGAGTCGGGGTTTTGTCAAATCACTATCTCAACGATAGACGGACGTGAAACATCGAGGTCGACCGCTCCTCCTTTTCTCTTTCAGTCCCTTTTGCAACGCCACTTCTTCTCGCCAACGCATCAAATTGGCCGACGAATGCGTAAAGAAAGAAAATTAAGATTCGAGGAACGAACCGATCGCGAGTCTTGCTCGGCAAAAAAGGAATGTTATTGATTTATTTTGTCGGAGGCTTTTCATTCGGCTAGAGGCAAAAGGACTGAAAAGATATTCGTTGGAATTCAGATGATGTATGTGACAAACATCTTATCCATGCAGAAAATGCCAACTCTTTGAAGGCTCACCGAACGGACTTTTAACGAACTACATAAGTCAACTGTTTAGTCTTTCAATTCAAATGCGCTATTTCATTGACAATATTAGGACAAATAAACATCAAATTTAGTCTCTAAACAAATTAAATAGGAAATAATAACTTTAAATAGGAAATTCCTTGTAACTTAGAATGATTATTATTATTTAAAACATATAGATGTACTTTTCTCCGGAAATATTATTCGTAAAATTTTTGTAAACCATTTTAGTTTATATTGTTTTTGATTGTTTATCGCTTTATTGCGCTTTATCAAAAATTGCTTTCACAGTAGTTACTCATAAAAAGTCTTACCAAATTACACTCGACTCCTTCTAATAACTCCAAATCAATTATCGACAGTAAAATTTTCCGGGATTCCCGATAAACGACTGTTGCGGTTAATTATTGGAAACGGTGGTAATTTGTTCGATCGATGTCGAGAACTACTACATGAATTTCCAAGCAAAAACTAATATAATTTCAATAACACTAATTATAATTTACGTCAATAAACAGGTGAATATATTATACTAGTAAAAAAAATGTTTACTTGTCTATAAAATTGATTGAAAAACAAAAAGGAGCGTTGCTGCAAAAGCTACTTATATCACCTAGTCAAAATCGTATATGCGGTTTGGCAAAAATTGCTGCGATCATTTTATCCGTGTATTCAAAATAAAAAAAAAGAATGTTCTTTTTTTTCTTCTACTTCTATATATTTGAATGAAGAATTTCACAGTTATTTTTTCTATTTTTGTGAAACATAAATATAGAAATAAAAGTGCGTCCCTGATAAATCCAAAATGTCTCCGAAGGATCGCTTTATCGCTCCCGTCCGTCACTCGTAATAACGCGGGCGTCATCAATAACCGCAGCCCGCAACAACGTAACTATTGATTCAGCAATCATCCGAGCGATTCGATAAAATTATTTGCCGGCCAAACTTTTTATAGCCTTCGTTGGGCGGGAGACCGGCGATTCATTGACGAGAAATGACGAACGCGAATGAATTCGACCTCGAACCGGCCGTGCGGCTCAATGAGAATTATTGGTCGGCATCGTCCGATTGCGAGCTCATTATGTGTTCGGACCATCGCGCGTACGAAGGCGTCGCGTGCTCGATCCGCGGCGTTCGTATAAACCGCGCACACAGACACGCGTCGAATCAGACCGAAACACTCGAGGCTACGATGAACTCGACAATTTAGCGCAACCTAAATTTCTACGCAAAACACGGAAATTAGCCGGGCTTTAAGTACCGGGCTCACGCACGTCGGAAATCTTGAAAATGCGGCTACGCGGATTGTCGACCCGTGGATAATTATTACCGTTCGTGGCATTGCACCTATAATTATATGGATGCGCGATCGTTTAGCTATTGCTTCGAGATCTTCGAAAAAAAAATCTAATTTTATCGTTGAAAGTACATATTTTTTACTTCTCCGTCTCTTTCAAGTATTTAAAAAAAATTCATACTATCAATTTCGTTTGAGAAAAAGAATTGTACAAATTATACTATACGTGCGCGGATATTTTTTCAAAACTTAGAATACTATCTGAGGTAGTAAAATTTATGTATCGTCATTGCACCAAGTCAGGTATAATCTCAGTTCTTTTTTTTGGTGTATATATAAAAATAATTATAATTATTCTAAGTAAAGTTAAAGTTAAGTTTTAGTTGAAAATGAGTACAAGAAGGAAAAATATTAATAAAATCGTAGAACGAGAGAAACAGAGACTCTTAAAATGTCTTTGATTATATTAAAGTAACAAATAAATATTGCGATAACAAAAAATTATTAATCACAAATAATTAGATGAAAGGAAAATAAATGGAATAACAACGAGGATGACAAATTGAAGTCTTCAAATGAACTCACCTTCGGAACAAGTTCATGTTCGGATAATAAATTAAACTCCGTAAAATGAATGTTTCATTAATGATAATTAATTAAAATTGATCAAATTTTAAGAAATATATACATTCAATTATCAAATGAGATTGAAAGGGAGTTGGATCATCTTTTGTTTACCGTACATCACCATTATGTTTGAATAATGATTTCAAATTTCATAATTGGTCAATGCTTCGATCATTTGAACGTAATTGTTTATTGCTAAAAGCTTTTGTCCTATCTTTATGAACGTATTAATTAAATTATTATCAATAATAACATCACATTTATTTGTCTGTCTACCTTATCCACAGAGTAGGTATAGGGTCACTGAATAATTAATCCATAAAGCGCTTATAATGAACAATTTGAGACTTTTATGTTTGAAAGATACTTCTTTGCAAAACGTAATGAAAAACAAACTAATTATAACAAGGTTAAAGCAATAAATATGTCATTTGTGAAACATCTTTTAATATATTATTCACAACTCGTGTTAAATAATTTTTAATTAAAATCTCGACGGGAAATGGCAACTAAAATTCGTCGTCAATTAAAGTCACCTCTTGCGACCCCATTCAAAAAGCTAGTTGCAACATCTTGTAGCCTTCTGTCTATAGCTAGCTAGAATCTTTGCCCAGTATCTTTCTAATGAATTTACACCACATGCTGGGATCCGTGATGCCGAGCACAATGGTACTTCAAGGCCTTAAGAGTCCCCTTTTCAACTCTTATTACCTCCGGGAACCTTCGGTCCATCCGCCATAAGCAACTTATCGACCAGCGTGGCGTCGGCAACAAATTTAATCGTATCAATTTTTCAGCCATTCCAAAGAAAAACTCGCTAACTCCCCAACAACACTGTACTCTCCTCTTTTTCCCCGACCGCAATTGCTTCATCTAAACTCAACCATACAATTGCATAATTCAGCGTGGGTTTCGCATGAAAAACCAGGTTTATAAGTTAGTCGATTAATGCAAACTTAGTTTCGAATGAAAAATTCAAGGAAATACCCTTCTACGTTTTAATATTTAATTTGACTTCAGTTACATAATTTGGGAGATTATCGACGGATTTATTAGCATTCTACTTGTATAAGATTTTGATTGGTATATTATATACAAGTATATACTTTCGAATGTGCCTTCGAAACATTTTATTATACGATTTTCGTATATATGTCCCTAACAAGATAATATGTTAATAATGGTTGCCTTTGAAATAATTATTTTCAACATTTCTGAAATTTTCTAAAGAGGAGAAGTAATGTTGAGGAAAACGGTACAATCTTATACTTGTAGCTAATCAAGTATTAAATAATTGAGTTTAGCAAGCTAAAATTGTAAAATTGCTATTGAAAAAAGTAAAATAATTAACTAAAAAAATTGAGTATTTTACCCAGGCGAGTATAAATATATACTCGGGGGAAAATGAAACGCACCACTTAAAAATGCACGGAAAATACCGAACTTACAACAAATATACAAATATCTATATTATTCTGAACAAAAATCTATTATCTGCAAGATAAGCCTAATGAAATAAAGATTATTTTAAAATTTCATATTTTTTGGTTTATTTGAAAAAATTTATCGAATGACGTTCAGATGCAAAAAAAAGTATTATATAGGTGGAGCGATATTCAGACACTTATTAAT